>CAJNDS010002174.1:531098-613857 GCA_905221605.1 Symbiodinium natans | reverse complement strand
GTTTAGATAGTTTAGGGAGTTTAGGTAGTTTAGGTAGTTTTGGGCTCCACCCGGGACCAACCTCCCCCCCAAACTATCTAAACCACCCCCCCGGTTTAGATAGTTTAGATAGTTTAGGTAGTTTAGGCCTCTGCCCCAACTATCTAAACTATCTAAACTATCTAAACCCCCCTGGTTTAGACCCAACCCCCCCCCCTCAACTATCTAAACTATCTAAACTATCTAAACTATCTAAACTATCTAAACTATCTAAACTATCTAAACCCCCCCCCCTGGTTTAGATAGTTTAGATAGTTTAGGTAGTTTAGGCCTCTCCCCCAACTATCTAAACTATCTAAACTATCTAAAGCCCCCCGGTTTAGATAGTTTAGATAGTTTAAATAGTTTAGGCCTCTCCCCCAACTATCTAAACTATCTAAACTATCTAAACCCCTCGGTTTAGATAGTTTAGATAGTTTAAATAGTTTAGGCCTCTCCCCCAACTATCTAAACTATCTAAACTATCTAAACCCCCCTGGTTTAGATAGTTTATATAGTTTAGATAGTTTAAATAGTTTAGATAGTTTAGGTAGTTTTGGGCTCCACCCGTGACCCAACCTACCACCAAAATTATCTAAACTATGTAAACTATCTAAACATCCAAACCCCCGGGCTTGTAATTTAGTATTGGGGGAAGGCCCGGGCTCGTAATTTAGTATTTGGGGAAGGCCCGGGCTCGTAATTTAGTATTGGGGGAAGGCCCGGGCTCGTAATTTAGTATTTGGGGAAGGCCCGGGCTCGTAATTTAGTATTGGGGGAAGGCCCGGGCTCGTAATGTAATATTGGGGGAAGGCCCGGGCTGGTAATTTAGTATTGGGGGGAGGCCCGGGCTCGTAATTTAGTATTGGGGGGAGGCCCGGGCTCGAAATTTAGTATTGGGGGGGGCCCGGCTCGTAAAGTAGTATTGGGGGGGGGCCGGGCTCGTAATTTAGTATTGGGGGGGGGCCGGGCTCGTAATTTAGTATTGGGGGGACCCTTGGTTTAGATAGTTTAGATAATTTAAGTAGTTTAGATAGTTTAGGTAGTTTTGGGCTCCACCCATGACCCAACCTACCACCAAAATGATCTAAACTATGTAAACTATCTAAACTATCTAAACCCCCGGGCTCGTAATTTAGTATTGGGGGAAGGCCCGGGCTCGTAATTTAGTATTGGGGGAAGGCCCGGGCTCGTAATTTAGTATTGGGGGAAGGCCGGGCTCGTAATTTAGTATTGGGGGAAGGCCCGGGCTCGTAATTTAGTATTGGGGGAAGGCCCGGGCTCGTAATTTAGTATTGGGGGAAGGCCCGGGCTCGTAATTTAGTATTGGGGGAAGGCCCGGGCTCGTAATTTAGTATTGGGGGAACCCTTGGTTTAGATAGTTTAGATAATTTAAATAGTTTAGATAGTTTAGGTAGTTTTGGGCTCCACCCGTGACCCAACCTACCCCCAAAATTATCTAAACTATGTAAACTATCTAAACTATCTAAACCCCCGGGCTCGAAATTTAGTATTGGGGGAAGGCACGGGCTCGTAATTTAGTATTGGGGGGACCCTTGGTTTAGATAGTTTAGATAGTTTAGGTAGTTTTGGGCTCCACCCGGGACCCAACCTCCCCCCCCAAACTACCTAAACTACCTAAACTACCTAAACTATCTAAACTATCTAACCTATCTAAACCCCCCTGGTTTAGATAGTTTAGATCGTTTAGGTAGTTGAGGCCTCTCTCCCCCAACTATCTAAACTATCTAAACTATCTAAACCCCCCTGGTTTAGATAGTTTAGATAGTTTAGGTAGTTGAGGCCTCTCTCCCCCAACTATCTAAACTATCTAAACTATGTAAACCCCCCCCGGTTTAGATAGTTTAGATAGTTTAGGGAGTTTAGGCCTCTCACCCAACGATCTAAACTATCTAAACTATCTAAACCCCATTGGTTTAGATAGTTTAGGTAGTTTAGGCCTCTCCCCCAACTATCTAAACTATCTAAACTATCTAAACCCCACTGGTTTAGATAGTTTAGATAGTTTAGGTAGTTTAGGCCTCTCACCCAACTATCTAAACTATCTAAACTATCTAAACCCCCCTGGTTTAGATAGTTGAGATAGTCCCCAAAAAAAGGAACGCCACATAATACATAAAGGTTCCTGCCTCACATATATATCTATATATATATATATTCATTATAATTATACATTTATATATATATATATATAATTTTTTTCGTTCTATATATCTATAGATTCCTCAGGAAGCTAAAGAGAAATGGAGCCTGCCAACGCCCAAAGCCACAGCCCGAAACCCGAAACCCAAATCGCCTTAAGGCCCTTGCCTGCTCGAAAGCGGCCTCGAGCGCATGCTTCTCAGCAGCCTTTGCACTGGGGGGGGGGGGGGGGGCTTTCGGGGGGCTCTTGGGGTTCAAGGGGGTTTAGGGTTTAGGTTTAGGGTTTAGGGTTTAGGGTTTAGGGTTTAGGGTTTAGGGTTTAGGGTTTAGGGTTTAGGGTTTAGGGTTTAGGGTTTAGGGTTTAGGGTTTAGGGTTTAGGGTTGGGGTTTGGGTTTTGGGTGTAGGAGGGTTGATCAAGGAGGTTGGAGATTATAGGGCTCTGTTTGTTGCTTTGGCATTTTAAGGGGCTTGGGAGGGGTTCTGGGGGTCTAGAGATTTTCTGGGTTTGTGTTGTTTTGTTTCGACATGGCCTCTAGGACCGTGCATGCTCTGAAGTCTCAACGCATTTGGCAAATTCAGGCAGTCGAGTAACTGCTGGCTTGGCTTCGACTGCGACTGTGTGTTGTTCAGGGTCTTCGCCCTAAACCCTAAACCCTGGACCCCAAACCCAAAACCCGAGATGTAAAACCCTAACCCTAAACCCTTCACCCGCCAACCCAAAACCCAAAACCCTAAAGCCGAAACCCTAAATCTCAAACCCCCCAAACCTCTCGAGCTTAAGGCCTCAGGTATCTTGCAGGCTCTGGGGACTGCTCCCAATGAAAGTGGGGTTGAGGGCTTAAAGTTCCGGGTTTAGGGTTTTGGGATTAAGGGTTTAGGGTTAAGGGTTTAGGGTTTAGGAGGGTTTAGGGTTTCGGGTTTAGGGCCCCAAGCATAAAAAATCCGTACAGCCCGAACAACGTGTAGGGTTTAGGCTTCGGGCTTTGGGGCTTAGGGCTTATAGGGTTTCGGGTACCATTGAATGCTTCCGAAGCACGGCCAGAAGAAAGAGTAACTCAGGCCCGGACATCGCGCTCTTCTTTTGAGCGGGCGTCCATCGCCTGTGGGCAGACCAAAACCCTAAACCCTAAACCCTAAACCCTAAACCCTAAACCCTAAACCCTAAACCCGAAACCCGAAACCCGAAACCCGAAACCTTAAACCCTAACCCTAAGCCCTAAACCCTAAACCCTAAACCCTAAACCTTCTTGGGCTTTTCGGGTTACCAGCCGTCCCTCAGCCAGCAGCTTGACCATTCCAGGCTCGTGGTTTTGGACTCGGGTTTTAGGGTTTTAGGGTCTTAGGGTCTTAGGGTCTCTAGGGTCTCTAGGGTCTCTAGCGTCTCTAGGGTCTCTAGGGTCTCTAGGGTTTAAGGCTTAGGGTTTAGGGTTAAACCCCACACCCTAAACCCCGAACCCTAAATCCAGCGTGTGGAGTGCAAAGCCCCGCAAAAGAAGCCGAAAGCATGCCCCCTGAAGCCAGAAGCCGTGAGGGTTCAGGGTTCAGGGTTCAGGGTTCAGGGTTTAGGGTTTCTAGCTAGGTTGCCCAGGAACATGGGATTATCAAGGGTGCCTGTTGTTGCTTAAGGTGCTTATAAGGGAACCTTCACCCCGAAGAACATAAAGGGACTGTAGGGATGAGGGCGATGGGGCTCGGGAAACCTCAAGCCTTGAGTTTGCTCGAAAAAATGTGAGGGTTTAGGGTTTAGGGTTTAGGGTTTAGGGTTTAGGGTTTAGGGTTTAGGGTTTAGGGTTTAGGGTTTAGGGTTTAGGGTTTGAAGCCCTCCACGCCTGGTCTTGTAAGGGGAGCTCCCTTACTTCCAGGGAACATACAAGGTCCCAAACGGGTCTTAAGGGCTGCTCTCGTGGATTCAGCGTCACTGGCTTGTTCTCCTACCCTTTCAAAACGGAGGTGCGGCGGACGGGTGTGCGAATCTCTGCTTTTCCTTGCTGGTAGGTGGTAAGCTAGGGGTCGGATTTTTTCCTAATCATGTTCCCTTTCCGTCCCTCTAGAATTATACCAAAATAACCCCGCAAAACCCTGTTCTAACGACTTAGGTGTTGTTGGGGTGAAACTACAGTAGACACTGGGATTCAGGCCCCGAGCTGTCCTTTGGGGGCTGGGGGGAGTTAGATGGGTCTAAACCCTAAACCCGAAACCCTAAACCCTCAAACGCTCAAACCCTATAAACCCTAAACCCTAAACCTTGCTGGATCAGCTGCAAGGTCATGGTGGGTCATGACCATGTTTTCGTTGCTTGCCTGCTACACTGTGAGCCACGCGAGCCGAAGCACGTTTTGAAAGAGCAACCTCTCTTAGCATCTTTGGCATCAGCAGAACAATCCGACATATGGGGGGGTTTCCGAAACTAGGGGTACCTTATATTGGTGTCCTTCATCTGAGGATCTGATTCATAAAACTCCCGAAATTTGAAGAAAGTATTTCTCGGCCCAAACCGTCCGGCAAGACTACTTTCCATTACGGGAGCCAAAGCCCCAAAAACACACCAGACCCCCCCCCCCCCCGGGGCAATTTTAAGAAGACAATTGGAGGCCCAAAAAAATTGGAAATGCTGGCGCCTACAGGAACAATGGAAAGACCGCCGGCCCGCGGGGATGAGAAGCACAGAGATTTTGAATTGCTGAAGTAATTCTAAGACGTGCTCTCGGATGTTTTTGGAGTTGGAGGCTGCAACAGAAAACTGTGATTCCTTACTACTTCGCGTCTAGGATCGATGCCCAAATCATTCGCTCCTGACCCCTTACGGGGGACCAGAGTTTGGGACTAACAAAACCCCCTAAAATAGTGGGAAAGTCCGGCGGGCCCACCATGACGATAAGCACAGAGAGCTTGGCTTGCTTAAGGAATTGCCCACGCGCACTGGCTGCAGCAGAAAACTGCGATTCCTTACTACTTCTCATCATTCGCTCCTGACCTACCCCTTATATACGTGGCCGGAACTCAGGCGCCAGAGTTTGGGACTACTACCCCAAAATAATGGAAAGCCCGGCGGGGATAAGCACAGCAAGCAAGCCAAGAAGAGGAGTCGAACAGGACACAAGAGGACAGCCCCTTTCCGTTCCGCGCACCTCCCCCACCCCCCTCCCTCCCAGCCCGGGAAATAATAGACCCCCTTCCATTATTCTTGGGGGCGGGGGGCGGGGGCCTGTTATTCTAAGAGGATCCTACTATTTGGGGGTTTATCTTCGGGATCCCCTGTGTTCGTAAACCCCATATGTTGGCAACTCCCAGAAATGTTGTTTTTTCCCACAGCAGTGGCTGTGCCACGACTTGCGCAGGCCTTCGGCACGGAGCAAGGCTAGGGATTAGGGTCTATAGGGTTAGGGGTTAGGGTTTGAGGTTTAGGGTTTAGGGGTTTAAGGGTTTAGGGTGTCGGGCTTCGGGTTTCGGGTTGGATTTAGGTTTTAATGTTCACTGAGCGTTCGCGCGTGCCTGGCGGCAAACGGGCATCTTTGTCTCACACATTCTGCCCAGCTTCTAGCTCCTACGCAGCCCTTATAACTTGGGATGTTCCCCCTTCTACTAACAGGCCTGAGTAGGGATTATAATTTGGGGGTACTACAGGCCCTAGTAGGGTTTAGGGTTTAGGGTTTAGGGTTTAGGGTTTAGGGTTTAGGGTTTAGGGTTTAGGGTTTAGGGTTTAGGGTTTAAGGCCTGTTAGTATACGGGGGAACATCCCAACTTATAACCCTCAACCTTACAGCGAAAGCTTCGGCTCTCCCGGGTAAATGGGAAGTTTAGGGTTTAGGGTTTAGGGTTTAGTTTAGGGTTTAGGGTTTAGGGTTTAGGGTTTAGGGTTTAGGGTTTAGGGTTTAGGGTTTAGGGTTTAGGGTTTAGGGTTTAGGGTTTAGGGTTTAGGGTTTAGGGTGGAAGTCCTTGGCTTCTCGCCGCAAGGCTCAAAAACCTTCTGGGGCTCACGGGTCTATGAGGCTTATGGAGGGTTTTAATCGGTTCTACGGGCATTTCCCAAAATAGGGTTTAGGGTTTAGGGTTTATAGGGTATAGGGTATAGGGTTTAGGGTTTAGGGTTTAGGGTTTAGGGTTTAGGGTTTAGGGTTTAGGGTTTAGGGTTTAAGGTCCCAAGTATATTTAAAAAACCGTCATATGGACGGACCACCAAAAATAGGCACCCCAACTTTCGGAAACCCTAGATTGGGAGCAATACGAGGCCCTAAACCCTAAACACTAAACCCTCAACTCTAAATACCCTAAGCCTGTGCCTGCTGCATTTCGAAGGCCAGATTCAAGCGTCTCTTGAGGACGCTGACGGGCAAGGTTGTGGCTCGTGTTGAGCCACGCAAGCCGCGTAACGGGCCGAGGGTTTGGGGTTTGGGGTTTAGGGTTTAGGGCTTGGGGTTTAGGAGGGTGTGGGGTGCGGGGGATTCCTGAGTTTGTACTGCGTTTTGAAGCCTTGGTTTAGGGTTTAGGGTTTAGGGTTTAGGGTTTAGGGTTTAGGGTTTAGGGTTTAGGGTTTAGGGTTTGGGGTTTGGGGTTTGGGGTTTAGGAGGGTTTAGGGTTTAGGGCTACTGGCCCCTGGATGGGTAAGGGGCTTGGATTCGTCAAGGTTCAGAAGGTTCAACCCTTTCAGCCCTAAGCCCCAAACCCTAAGCCCCAAACCCTAAACCCTAAACCCTAAACCCTAAACCCTAAACCCTAAATCCTAAACCCTAAACTCTAAACTACAATTTCTTGGAGGTTCACGACTACTTGTAAGTAGGACTGTTTAAGTCCCCTAAATCAGGTTACAACCATAGCTACCCTACTTCAAGCCCTACTATATAAGTACCCTTGAACCTCCAAGTAGAGCCGACGATCTTGCCGGGTGCGCGTCTCACTTGAAGTAGGGTAGAATTTTCTTTTACCCCCAAAAGGACAATCGGTATATACACTCACCAAACCCTAAACCCTAAACCCTAAACCCTAAACCCTAAACCCTGAACCCTAACCCTACTTCACTTCGTTCGGCCAGGTCTCAGAGCAAATGAGTCGCAGTCGTCTCTGCTTGACCGTTGGGGGCGTTCGTTGCCTCGGTTCCCGCTATGGTTCAGGGTTTATACCCCTAAACCCTAAACCCTAAACCCTAAACCCTAAACCCTAAACCCTAAACCCTAAACCCTAAACCCTAAACCCTAAACCCTAAACCCTAAACCCTAAACCCTAAACCCTAGGGGTTTCGGTAGGGTTTAGGGCTCAAGGTGGTTGACATAACACACTTGAGCAACCCTGAACCCCATGATGCCCGAGATGCCCATTTCCAACCCTAAGAAACTCTCAACCCCCGCGACGGAGAACAAGTCATGTTTAGGGCTTAAGTCGTAAACCCTAAACCCTAAACCTAAACCCTTTAGGGTAAACCCTTGAGGGTTTCGCTAGAGCCCCTGGTCTCCCTGCATTTAGGGTTTAGGGTTTAGGGTTTAGGGTTTAGGGTTTAGGGTTCAGGGGATTAGGGGATTAGGGCTTCACCATTCAGGGCTTCCAAACTTCATCGGGCTCTTGGTCGCAGGTCTACAGGTTCCAGAAGCTCTTGGGCTCAGGGGTTTGGAGTCTATAGGGCTTAGGGTTGAAGGTCGAGGGTGGGGATTTGCGGTTCAGAGTTCTAGGGTTTAGGGTTTAGGGTTTAGGGTTTAGGGTTTAGGGTTTAGGGTTTAGGGTTTAGGGGTTCTAGGGTTTGTGGGGGGGGGGGGGGGGGGGGGCAGGGGGTCGAGGATCTGCAGGCCCTGGAGAGAACAGCGGCGACGAGTGCTAGTTTTGGTCTCAGCCGTCGTGAATCCCACGGGCTTCCCTAAACCCTAAACCCTAAACCCTAAAGGTCTGGTATAGAAGCTTGGAGGTTTCGAGAGGTTCCAGTCTGGCGATGCGTTGCGGGCCTCCTAGCTCTCTTAAAGTTGCAACTCTCAAAAGCACCAACGAAAAGACTTGCAGCTGCAAGCTGTATTAGGCCCCCTCAATGTTGCTTCCCGGTTCTCCCCTGGAATATGACATCCTGGATGATGACCACATGGCCAGTGCATCGAGATTCGCATGGCGGGTTAACCACAATGACTAAAGTTCCTAACGGGCGACCGTGCTTCGAGTCTTAGAGAAGTCCCTGCACTTCATAGTGCTGCAGCAGGAGAACTCAATAAATGCTTGGACTGCGTCGACGAATGCTGAAAAAAACGTTGTGCCGCTGCAGAAACTCTGGGTTTAGGGTTTAGGGTTTAAGGTTTAGGGCATAGCGTTTATTCTACGCGTGTTAAGTGCCAGCGCCTGTAAGCCCAAACCCCGACCCTACATCCTGAACTAAGCTGCAGTTGCTGCAGCCAGTTAGCTTGAGGTTCGTACGGATTTACCAGTCCGAAACACAAACTCCCAAACATAGGTTCCTAAACACTTCTAAGCTGCCTATACAGCCTAAGCCCCTCCAGTGCAAACTGGTCGCAGCTGCGTGTCTCCTGCCTCGGCTATTGGTCCCGTCTAGCAGTCTAGCCAAGATACTTACGAGCTACGAGTCTTGAATGGGTTAGAGCTGCACAGGGTGTGAGGCTGAAGGTTTCTTGGATGTAGGACTCAGGCTCAAGGGTTTAAGTTGTCAGTCTTAAAGGTTGCTAGGTTGGTCCGAATATAATCCCTCTCATGGATTTTAGTACACGGGGGGGAACATCCCAAGGTCCAGGGTGAAGCGAAAGGTTCGCTTCTGGGAGCCTCTGTTTGAGACCTGCTGCACCTGCTCATATCGACGCATAGGTAAGACATGCTATCCTTCGCGCATTGGGAGGGTGGATGTCGCCTGTCAGCCACTGTGATCAAAAAAGTTCCCTGTCCCCGCTCAAGGGAGCCCCAACAGAGGTCGCCAGTTTAGGGTTTGGGTTTAGGGTTTAGGGTTTAGGGTTTAGGGTTTAGGGTTTAGGGTTTAGGGTTTAGGGTTTAGGGTTTAGGGTTTAGGGTTTAGGGTTTAGGGTTTAGGGTTTAGGGTTTAGGGAGGCCGCACTCGATATTATATGTAGGGACTCTTGAAATCGAAAAACTGCAGTATTCCCACCATTAGGGTTTGGGGTCCCAGGCGATCATGAGGTACCAGTAGTCCACATGCGCACTTGCTTCCGGTTTTGCAGTCAGTTCGGAGGTCTTTCCTTTCAGTCTGTGGCCTGCCCAACGCAAACCTTCATTGCACTGTCCCAAACACCCGTTTGGGTGTGTGGGTGATGGGCAGGAGGTGAGGGTGCAGTTCAAACAAAATATGAATCGGCCACAGCTCAGGGCTTCACTCTTGCAAGGGGTAGCTTCGGTTCTTGGCGAGGGGCTCAAGCTCAGGGTTTAGGGTTTCCAGGGTCCAGGTTGCAGGTTGAAGGCTACAGGGCTCCTGATAAAGTTCAAGGATGTGTCCACTCCCCTTAGAACCTTCGTCAAGAATGATGTGTGCAATATTCCCTTGGGTTGTAGATAAACAAGAGCAAGACCTGGTTCTCGAGAAAGACTATAAGAGATGGGTGCTCCTAGACACTTCATCCAGGGCTCCTGATGTCAGGGATTTTTTAGCAGAGGGAAGGATGAGCCAAGAAGGCTTACAGGGCTAATAGGGTGTGCTTGGATTAGCTTGGTACCCCAGAAAAACCATGTTATGAGAAGGGCACCCTGTTTTTGGTTGGTGAATTCTTAATCCCTGTTCCCCTAGGAAGAAAAAAGGATCCTTTTTGTTCATAATATAAGAAAGCCCATAACCCAAAAAGCAAAAAGGATCCCTAACACTGATCGAGTAATTTATAAGGGAACCCTGGAACGAAAAAAAGGGCCAAAGGGTAGCACATGAGACGTTGGGGGAAGGTGAAGGGTTGGTCCCGTGCTGTCTGGGATTTAGGGTCTCGGATTTAGGGATTACGAACTAGGCTGCCTAGTAGCCTAGGATTTCGAAGGGGTGCCCGTGTTTTGCTTGAAAGGTTGTAAGGGACCCTAACCCCCTCCCCCTCCCCCCCCAAAAAAAAGAGGATAAGGGCACTACCGGGCATCCTAGCTCGTTCTTGCGAAGATGTTCCGACGAGCAGCCTCGTAAACCGATCCCGTCCAGCTGTATGCGGGCGCCTGGCCGCGCAGCACGTTTCCACAAATCTACGGGCCCGCTGAGCATGAGCAGTACGCATTTAAGGTCAAAAGCGCTAGGGTTTGGGGTTTAGGGTCCTAGACTACGGGAGAGAGCGAGTCCAGGGGCATAGTGGACTCCAGGGCAGATCCTCAATGTGCTGCGCCTGCGAATATAGGGCTCTGCCAGGTTTAATTCCGCCTGAAACCGCACTCCTCTGGCGATTGTTCGCAAGAATCAGAAAAACACAAAACTCAAGCCGCTTTGGCACGCATGTCGCATGTCTGAAACCCCCTGTGAAACCCAAACACCGAAGCTTGAGCAAGAAGTTTGTCGCGCCAGGCCAATTGTCAAATGCATGAACCCTGAACTTTTCTGAACCCTAAACCCTAAACCCTAAGCCCTAAACCCTAAACCCTGAGCGCCGCACTGAAAAGGCTTCGTTTACAAGATGCCGCTGTTAAAGTGGCACTTGGAGCTCCTAATTCCCGAAGGAACCCTTGAACCCTGAACCCTAAACCCTAATCCTAAACCCTAATCCTAAACCCTACTAAGGCAGTTCTAATAGACCGCTTACCTACCCCTAAGAATCCTGCCCGGTGCTGGTTCTCGTGAATTATCCGGTCGGCTGAACGAAACTTAGCTTTGGAGTAGACCCTGGAAAAAAAGTATATACTTTTTAGGTATAAGTAGCTATAATAGGAACCCAGAACCAAAAAAAAGCATTAAAGTATAGTACTCCAAGACCCAGGAAACCCGGGCTCCCAAGGCAAAGCGCTACGACCTCGCAAAACTCTGAAGCCCCCCTGGAACCTCCTCATTGACCCCACAGGGTGACTAACCACCCTAAACCCTACCCCAAACCCCAAACCCCAAACCCCAAACCCCAAACCCCAAACCCCAAACCCTAAACCCAAAACCCCAAACCGTAAACCCTAAAAACCCTAAAACCCTAAAACCCTAAAACCCTAAAACCCTAAAACCCTAAAACCCTAAAACCCTAAAACCCTAAAACCCTAAAACCCTAAAACCCTAAAACCCTAAAACCCCCTAAAACCCTAAAACCCTAAAACCCTAAAACCCTAAAACCCTAAAACCCTAAAACCCTAAAACCCTAAAACCCTAAAACCCTAAACCCTCAATAACCCTAAACCCCAAACCCCAAACCCTAAACCCTAAATAACCCTAAACCCCACAGAGACAACTTCAGCCTGCGGATCGACGCCGTCCGCGACGCGAGGGTGTTGGACCCAGAGACGACACGTGCCTTTCTGGGCTTCTTGTTAGGGTTCAGGGTTTTAGGGTTTAGGGCTTGGGGCTTAGGGTTTAGGGTTTTAGGGTTTTAGGGTTTTAGGGTTTTTAGGGTTTTAGGGGTTTAGGGTTTTAGGGTTTTAGGGTTTAGGGTTTAGGTTTGGGGTTTGGGGTTTAGGGTTTAGGGTTTAGGGTCTAGGGGCAAGAGAAGGAGAAAGAGCAACAGTACCAACGACAACAAGATGAATACTTCTTAGAACGAGGAGAAGACTTCCTGCAGAATAGGCAAGAACCAGACTTGTGGCACCTATATAATCCCTTTATAAGAGTCCCTATATAATCCCTTTATAAGAGTCCCTATATAATCCCTTTATAAGAGTCCCTATATAATCCCTTTATAGGAGTCCCTATATTCACTCTTCCACTCTCCCTTAAGCATGCGTCAGCAGAACAAGGAACCTAGGCTGCCCAGGAGCCAAGGCTTAAACAGGGTGCCCCTTCTTTTTTTTGCTTAAAGGGGTGTATAAGGGAACCTAAACCCTAAACCCTAAACCCTAAACCCTAAACCCTAAACCCTAAACCCTAAACCCTAAACCCTAAACCCTAAACCCCCCCCCCCCCCCCCAAAAAAAAAAAGGGAATAAGGGTACTACTGGGCATCCTGGAAACTCAGGCAAGGAGTAAGAATGAGTAAGAATACTCACATCGCGGGTTCGCGCGGCTCAAGGCTTTTTTTTCAGGGGTCCCCCGTACCTAAATAGGGAGCACTCGGGTCTTAAAGTACTTCCTTTTTGGGACTTTGGGGCCCAAGTATACAGTAATGAGGTACATGGACCCTGACTTGGAGGTTCATGGTACTTCTTAACCCATTATAACTGTACGTAAAACCCAGTTTTTATGCCCCTGAAGTGCCCCAAGATGGTTATAAGTACAGTTGTCAGTACCGTAATCATTGGTTGGTCGGTTTAGGGTTTAGGGTTTAGGGTTTAGGGTTTAGGGTTTAGGGTTTAGGGTTTAGGGTTTAGGGTTTAGGGTTTAGGGTTTAGGGTTTAGGGTGAGTACCATGAACCTCCAAGCACGGTTTGGCTGGCCATGGTCCACGGCGTGACTTGCCCGAGGATCCAGAATGCTGTTGCTTGCGATCGCTGAGGAATATGGAGCAAGTGCACGGCTCACTCCCCAACCCCCTAAAGTCTCTACACCCCTAAACCCTAAACCCTAAACCCTACACCCTAAACCCTAAACCCCAAACCCTATACTAAACCCTACAGCCTAAACCCAAAAAGGGACCTCCCGCAACCGCCGCTCCAGCTGCGCAGCCGTGGCTGCGGCCGCGAGGGCCACGGGCGTGAGTGTGGCCGGGGGAGTCTGCAACTCCTTCGAGGTGGGCCCCTAAACCCTAAACCCTAAACCCTAAACCCTAAACCCTAAACCCTAAACCCTAAACCCTAAACCCTAAACCCTAAACCCCTAAACCCTAAACCCTGAACCCTGTAACCCAAAACCCTAAACCCCATGAGTTTCGGGCGAGCCTCGTGGCCTGAGATTCCGGCAGTTGCATGGCTAGCCCTCTCAACTGGGGTCGCTTTGTTGGGGTCCTATACTTAGTTGCTGAGTTCATAAGCCCCCCCAAAAGCGTACACTTTCAGTTCTATAGGGGGCTAGTGCTCACTCAGCTACTTCGCATATGTACTACGGCACCCTTAAGGGAAGCACCTCACGAAAGGGGGCCCGAATTTGGAGAACTACCCACATATGCATGGGGAATTAGGCGTTTAGGGTTTTGGGGCTTTCCGAAGTGGGGGTTTTGAAGGTTGGGCTCATTCCTGGTCATTCCTACCCTAAACCCTAAACCCTAAACCCTAAACCCTAAACCCTAAACCCTAAACCCTAAACCCTAAACCCTAAACCGTCCGTTTATTTAGGGTGTCTGCGAGTCTTTGGATAGTTTTTGGCATGGCTCATGGGTATGGACCTTACACCCCAAAAAACCTTTTTACAAGGTTTTCGGGCTACAGGTTAATTGGGTATTCATGAAGCCCTAAATCTAAACATCCAGGCACTGGGAGGTTCGCCTCGAGGATAGGGTTGGATACTTTGAAAAGTTTGGGGCGAGCCTATTTGGTTGAGGTTTTAGGGTTTGGGGTTTAGGGTGTAGGGTTTAGGGTTTAGGGTTTAGGGGTTAGGGTGTAGAGTTTAGGGTTTAGGGTTTCGGCACCCCCGAAGGTAGAAGCCCGGAACACTAAAGCAAAAATAGCCCCTGGAACATGGCAGGCTGTTGCCTACTCTTGCGGATGCTGCTACCTTCAACCATCAACTCAGAATTTAGGCTCAGGATCCACAGCCCTAGACCATAAATCCTCCAAACCCTAACCTCTAACCCCTAAACCCTAAACCCCAAACCCTAAAACCTAAACCCTAAACCCTAAACCCTGAATCCTCTACACATCCTGAACCCTGAGCCGAAGCACCCGGCACTTGCCGCAGCTGCTGAACCTCCAAAGCAGCCCGCTCGGGGCCCAAGGGTTTTTGGACACTCTTTGCTTCGGTCACTGTTCTGCTGTTCAGTAGACCCTAAACCCTAAACCCTAAACCCTAAACCCTAAACCCTAAACCCTAAACCCTGAACTCGTCGTTCATAGGGACTCACATTCGTCACCTGAGCCCTCAACGGTTTGCACGGTTGCACATGGCGCAGAAACGGTCGCCACGTGTCGTCATGCACAGGTACATCCACACATCCACAGGGCGCGCCTTTGAATGAAAGCCGCAGTGCCCGAGGACCTGCTACTGATGGTGATGCAAGTCCAGATAGTCCTTCACCTTGCCATGCTGCCCTGCATATGCCTTGGGGCTCATAAACAGCCAGTGGCAGCCCCGGCGCACGAGCTCGTCCCAGTCGTACACACAGGACGCCGGCCGTTCGGTCGAGCACGGCACGTGTCCGAACTGGTACGCCCTGCTTGCTCCCAAGCCCCGGAGCTCCGCCATGTGCTCTTCCGACAACTCCCAGCTCCCGGCGAGAGCCTCGAAGTTCGATGCGAGGCGGTCTGGGTGGATGCTCTTGGTGATAACCTTGGGGACCACATGAAGGTGAGAACTGGGGTCATATACCCTGTACTACTCTAATTCTTATGAAGGTACATGAACCCTAAGCCTTTTCAGGATTCATGTCGTCCCCAAGGAACTGCATTGCCCAGCTGGATGTTGTACCTCAGGAGGACCTGCGCAGGGGTCTTCCCGATACTGGAAGCGATGTTGCAGACGACCGGGTCGGAGAGAAGGTGAGGGTCCTTGGGGACCAAATGAGCCTTAACATTGCTGTCACATACCCTGTACTACTGTAACTCCTATATAAGGGTATATGAACCATAAACCCTTTTAAAAGCTGTCACATACCCTGTACTACTATAACTCCTATATAAGGGTAAATGAACCATAAACCCTTTTAGGGTTCATTTTCAAGGGTCCCCAGGCTGGCGCCACGGGGAGTCGGCAGAGCCAAGGGCGCTGAAGGCCGTGAGGAGAATGCCGTGCCTTAGTTGTCCAGTACCTAGGGGTTTTAAAGGTTAACCTTTGGGATTATAAGGGGAATATATTAACCCAAAAAGGTTAAAGGTTCCCTACTCTACTACTAAGGTGCTCGCGACAAAAGGCCTGGAGGGAAGACTGGTCTGTGTACGGGTGGCACTCGACCTTCGTGGCCCAGCAAGCATATTCCAATAAGGGCACCCCTTTTTTGGGTTGGTTACTTTACAAGGGAACCCAGAACCCAAAAAAAAAAAAAAAGGTAAAGGGCACCACTGGGCTACCAAGCAACCTGATTCACAGATGGGCGGATGGAGCAGGAGTCTAGGATGGTAGTAAGTTGGGCTGCGTCACAGTTTGACACGCCGATGCTGCGGACAAGCCCTTTGGATACCTTGGGGACGACATGAACCCTAAAAGGGTTCTAACAGGGTTATTTCTGGCTTCCTTAATCAGAAATATAGGGGTTTATGGGTCATATACCTTCAATGCCTTGCTCAGAAATATACTAGTATTACTAGTACAGTGGGTATATATGACCCCAAATTTAAGGTTCCAATTCATTTGGTCCCCAAGGTGCAAGAGCCTCCATGGCTGCCCAGGTGTCCGTCAGAGGGATGTCCGCAAAGGCCGGGAAGCCGTCCTAGTTCATGGTTGGGATAGTATTTAAAATCAAAATCTTCCTTATTGGGTTTAAGTACCCTTAAAAATGTAAAATGTTACCCAACTATGACAAAGCGTCCGGGTCCAGTGGAAAGTCATTCCCGCCGGGCGGCTGAGGGCTGAATGCATAGGGGTGGTGAAGTAGGTAGAGGTCAAAGTAGTCCAGGCCCATCTTCTGCAGGGAGGACTTGCATGCAGTTTCCACCAGAGACGGGTCGTGGTGGGTGTTCCACAGCTTCGAGGTCACGAAGAGCTCCTCCCGCGACACTTCTTGCCCGGAGCCGACCGATGTGCTAAGGGCCTTACCGACTTCCGCTTCGTTCCAGTAGATGTACGCGCTGTCGATGTGTCCTTGGTAAGTAAAGCCAAGTACCCGAAATGGAATAAGGGTACCACTCTTGTTGTTGGTGAACTTTATGCTAAGGCAGGGAACTTATAGAACCATAAAAAGAAGGCGCAAAAAAAACAGCACAACTGGGCTCCCAAGTGGCTGTAGCCGATCCGCAGTGCTTCCCTCACACAGCTGCCGGCTGCCTCAGGCGCCACCTTCCAAAGCCCTAGGCCCACTGCGGGCATCGAATGGCCGCAGTTGAGCAAGAAAGAGGAGGCAGCCATGGAAGCAAAAAAGGGTTTAGGGTTGAGGGTTCAGGCAGCCGGGATCAGGATCAGATGGACTTCCCCTACTCGGGCTCGAGTCAAAAGGTATAGCTTCACCGGCAACGCGACTGGAAAAAGTCAGCGACACTATGCTGGAACGGACGATTCGACTCGTCTTCTCTTCACCTGTTCCGGCGTTGGGAGGGGGGTTGGGAAGGGGTTGAGGAAAAACACGTACATATCGCGTAGTACAAAAAACACATACTATGATTATAATTCTTTGTAGATTTGTAGACACTATTTTGTATTCTGAGTGTGATTATATAACCCTAAACCCTAAACCCTAAACCCTAAACCCTAAACCCTAAACCCTAAACCCTAACCCTAAACCCTAAACCCTAAACCCTAAATCCTAAACCCTAAACCCTAAACCCTGTACATTATGAACATCATGGAGCCCCCAGCGCCTCGTCGGCGGCGACCTCGCACTCGGGGGCGGGCACCTCCGTTGGCGCAGCGCCTGCACTAGCATCGCTGAGGCCTTTGTATGTTAGGGTTGAGGGTTTAGGGTTTTAGGGTTTTAGGGTTTTAGGGTTTTAGGGTTTTAGGGTTTTAGGGTTTTAGGGTTTTGGGGTTTTAGGGTTTTAGGGTTTTAGGGTTTTAGGGTTTTGGGGTTTTGGGGTTTTAGGGTTTTAGGGTTTTAGGGTTTTAGGGTTTAGGAATCTTCTATTTACTTAGCTGGGTGGGCCGTTGAACCCTTTGACAAAGATTTGTACGTAGGATCTTTCAGAACTCCAAATAAGGAAAATCGAAAATGTCCCAAAAGCCAGCCAAGTTAAGAATTCCCCCCCCCAAAAAAAAAACAATATATATATATATAGCAATCTTCTTTATCAGGAGAATAAGTGGATGATTGTCGTTGCTTGTTCGGGGTCCTTAAGCAAAACAGTAGGAACCGAATGGCTTCACACTTTCAACCATCACCAGAATGACTTAGGGTTTAGCTTAATCCCCGTTCCCCTAGGAAGAAAAAGGGATCCTTTTTGTTCATATATAAGAAAGCCCATAACCCAAAAAGTAAAAAAGATCCCTAACACTCATCGAGTTAGGGTCACACCTGGGCCCGATCCGCAACGAAAGAAACGGAGAAGTTGATTCCGTTCTTTTGGGAGTTGGGATAGGATTAGGGGGAATTTGGGGATAGAGACCCTCTGAATAAGGCCCCTTGTTAAGAGAGCCAGAAGAGGGTTAAGAAGGGGTTCCCTTTTAAGGGTCCCCCTTATCCCACCTAGGATTTGGGAGTTGGGACTTTGGTACCCATGTAGGCAGACAAAAAGCAGTGATGTTCAGATCTTCTGGTGCCGACTTTGCAGCCAGTGCACCCTGAACCCTAAACCCTAAACCCTAAACCCTAAACCCTAAACCCTAAACCCGAAACCGCGGTAAAGCAGCTCTCGGATCTCTCCAGCTGACTGTGTTTTTTTCGGGAAGCTTCGTAGCCCCTGAGCCCTAAACCCTAAAGTTTTATCCGAGCACGTTCCAATGTGGCAGACCACGAACCTGTCTGATCAAGTCTCTGGGGAAATCACCTTGTTCAGAGCCCGGAAGTGGAACATTCTCACCCGTACCTTCCACGTACCCATGTAGTATATACTTGGGGCCTAAAGCTACTATGTAGGAACGCTATGTAGCACACGGGTACATGGGCCCTTTGTGCCTAGGGCTCAAAGTGGCCCAAAAACCTTACCATCACTGAAGACGATTCAATCCCAAGAGGGGCAGCAATGCCTAAACCCTAAACCCTAAACCCTAAACCCTAAACCCTAAACCCTAAACCCTAAACCCTAAACCCTAAACCCTAAACCCTAAACCCTAAACCCTAAACCCCAAAAGCCAAGGCCTACTATTGAGGGCACAGGCAATCCTAGGGCATGCTGGGGTTTGGGGTTTAGGGTTTAGGCAATTGTGTTTCTGGGGTTTGGGGTTTAGGGTTAGGGTTTAGGGTTTAGGGTTTAGGGTTTAGGGTTTAGGGTTTAGGGTTTAGGGTTTAGGGTTTAGGGTTTAGGGTTTAGGGTTTAGGGTTTAGGGTTAGGGTTTAGGGTTTAGGGTTTAGGGTTTAGGGTTTAGGGTTTAGGGTTTAGGGTTTAGGGTACTAGACCACAAGCCATGGAGCCGGGCACACGGCTAGACCTGGTCTTTCGGGCGAAAAAACCCTTGAGAGAAGAGTTCTTGGAGCCTTTCAGGATACAGATGGTGGTTTCCGAAATTAGGGTATCAAATTGTGGTCCTTATCATAAGGGGATCCTACTATGTGGGGGTCTATAATAACTCAAGGCAAAGATCTTGAGCAGGGGTGGGGGAGTCGTCAAGGTTATTCGGGTTTAGGGTTTGGGGTTTGGGGTTTAGGATTTAGGGTTTAGGGTTTAGGATATAGGGTGTAGGGTGTAGGGTTTAGGGTTTAGGGTTTAGGGTGTAGGGGTTTCTCAGCAAGCCTCCGGATTGGGGCCGCGAGGTCGGCGTCGAGCTTCGACGTGACGCCGGCTTCGATTGCGGCAGCGAGGGCTGAGGGGCAGAGTTGCACCTAAAGCTCAAGGAGAATCTAGAGGGTTTAGGGTTTAGGGTTTAGGGTTTAGGGTTTAGGGTTTAGGGTTTAGGGTTTAGGGTTTAGGGTTTAGGGTTTAGGGTTTAGGGTGTAGGGTTTAGGATTTATAGGGTTTAGGGTTTAGGGTGCAGGCTTGAGGGAGCCTAGTTTCCATGATTGGGTTGGAAGGCCTCGGTTAAAGACGGGCGTTGGGTGTCGCTACCGTGCGAGCCAGCAGGGGAGTGCAAACATGTTGACCTCCATACTCTAGGGGCCTTGATGACTAGGCTGCCCAGTAACCAAGGCCTAAAAAGGGTGCCCTTTTTTTTTTGCTTAAAGGGGTTTATAAGGGAACCTAAACCCCCCAAAAAGGGAATAAGGGTACTACTGGGCATCCTAGCCTGGATACTATAGGGGCCTTAATGATTAGAATAGGGTTTTGGCGGGGGTTAGGACGGCATAACTGAGTGTGTAGGGACCATATGGGGGGGAATACCACTCGTAATTCTCCGACCCCTGTAGTACACCTCTCCATGACGTCCGTAAAGCCCTTAGCACTTCAAGTTGCAGTTGCCGCAACCGGTATGTTAGACAGCATCTTTCCTACCAAATTGCAAATGCTAAAGGGTGAACTTAAACCCCAAACCCTAAACCCTAAACCCAATGTAACACCCCAAGCAGTCGTCTCCAAGTTGGCAGCTACTTTAACTAGGGTCCGAACTAGGCCACGTAGACAAAACCAAAACAGGGCCTGGGAGTTTAGGGCTCAGGGCATGTAGGGCTAGGGTTTCGCGCGTGGGGTTGAGGGTTCACCCTGTACACCCGGGCCCTAAACCCTACACCCTAAACCCTTGCCCTAAACCCTAAACCCTAAACCCCAAACCCCCCCAAAAAATCCTAAGTCCTGAGACCCCTTGTTCCTGCACTCAGGGCACTGGATCTCAGAGCTGTGATGTCGGCTGCGCTCTGCAAGGAGACCTTGCATCAGGGCTCTTTGGGGTTTAGGGTTTAGGGTTTAGGGTTTAGGGTTAGGGTTTAGGGTTTAGGGTTTAGGGTTTAGGGTTTAGGGTTTAGGGTTTAGGGTTTAGGGTTTAGGGTTTAGGGTTTAGGGTTTAGGGTTTAGGGTTTAGAAATCAGGGTTTAGTGTTTATAGGGTTTAGTGCGCTCTGCCAGGAGACCTTGCAGCGGACGTTAGAGCTTAGAGCTTCTTCAGACAGCAGGGCTCTTTAGGATTTATAGGGTTGAGGGTTTAGGTTTTAGGGCTTCTAGGGTTTAGGGTTTAAGGTTTACAGGGTTTAGGGTGTATAGGGTTTAGGGTTTATAGGGTTTAGGGTTTAGGGTACGGTTTTAAAGGTTTAGGGTTTGGGGGAGTTTAGGGGGGGGGGGCTTCAGGGGGCTTCAGGGTCACCACTTGGTCGTGCCGCAAGACCCTGGGTGCCATGTGGCGGGCTCAAGGTCTTTGGTTGGCTTCAAGAGCTCAGGCCTTGAGGAAACTCCGTGGCAACAACCCTCAAGCCTAAGCCCTAAACCCTAAACCCTAAACCCTAAACCCTAAACCCTAAACCCTAAACCCCAAACCCCAAACCCCATACAGAGGCTGAGGTCTGCCAATCCGAAACATTTGACGACAATCCATCCCCTCAGGCCTAGAAGACTCTCCACATGGGTCGTTGCCGAATTTGGCGTACCCTTTGTAAGGGTCTAGACTCTAGGGGTTAGGGTTTTAGGGCTTGTGGGTTTTAGGATTTTAGGGTTTTAGGGTTCTAGGGTTTTAGGGGTTTAGGGTTTTAGTGTTTTAAGGTTTTAGGGTTTTTGGGATTTAGTAGTTACATGGCTCCTTAGTATGGGCCGTTAAAAGGGTACCATGTTTGGGCCGTTCAGAGGGTGCCCTGTTTTATCCTTCAATCTCACTGGCCTTACGGGGCGGACGTAGGCTCAATAGTCTGGGGTGAGGGCAAATCACTGGTGGTGTATACCTGGGACCCTATATTTACCTACAGTTTAGTAATAAGCACCCCCTATAAACTGTAGGTAAATAGGGCACCAGGTAGGCCTGAAGAGATTTTTTCGAAAAGTCACCGGAAAAATGTCGCAATGCTGGGCCACCACGCTCTCACGACTTTGCCGACCCACGGCCTCGGACTTCTGTGTCCCCCTCTCCTGGTACTTGGAGGTTCATGGTACTTCTTAACCACTTATAACTGTACTGATAACCATATTAAGGCACTCAAGGGGCTTATGAGTGGGTTGTAAATACAGTTAATAAGTGTATTCAAAACCAACTGTAGTACAAGACTGTACATAGACTTGTACTTATAGCCATATTAGGGCACTTAAGGGACTTATGTGGGTTACAAATACAATAACCAATCGTAATATAACTGGTTAATAAGTGCCATGAACCTTAATCCCTGTTCCCCTAGGAAGAAAAAAGGATCCTTTTTGTTCATACATAAGAAAGCCCATAACCCAAAAAGTAAAAAGGATCCCTAACACTGATCGAGGAACCTCCAAGTAGGGGTGTGTGGCGATCGGGGTGCCGGCATGGTTGAGGACTCCAGCTCGGGGGTTTTCAAGGGGCAGACGATGGCTTAGGCTATAGGGTTTAGGGTTTAGGGTTTAGGGTTTAGGGTTTAGGGTTTAGCGTTTAGGGTTTAGGCAAATCCCAAGACCCGTGACCATGGGTTCAGGCGTTGGGGAAGGTTGTTGTAGAGCTATCGGCTTGCGTCGGATGTAGGATTTGCACCAACCTTTTTCGGATGCAGAATCGCCGAATGGGTTGCGAGACCTAACCCTGAAGCCTAAAGCCTAAACCCCAAGATCCTAGACCCTAAGACCCTAAGACCCTAAGACCCTAAGACCCTAAGACCCTAAGACCCTAAGACCCTAAGACCCTAAGACCCTAAAACCTAAGACTCTCGACCCGAGGGCTGGTGCAAAGAGATTGTCACCACCCAGGACAAGGAATGCACTGCAAAGCCACCTGCAGAATTTGCGAGTTGTTCCATCGGCACGTGTAACCCCTGAACCCCAAACCCTAAACCCTAGACACTAAACCCTAAACCCTAAACCCTAAACCCTAAACCCTAAACCCTAAACCCTAAACCCTAAACCCTAAACCCTAAACCCTAAACCGAGCCTCATAGAAGCTCTTCTCACGGCAAGCTCCGAGGTCGGCTACAATGGAATAGACCTGGGTGCTGGCTCCACGTCTGAGGGGTTGTTTCGGTGCCCTTCAACCCCAGGGCTTGGGGTTTTTTCTTATAGTATATCTATACAGGGACCATAAGGGGATACTACTAGTAAGTAGATATCTATAAAGGGACCATAAGGGGATACTATTGGTAATTCGATGTCTATAAAGGGACGATAAGGGGATACTATTCGTAATTAGTCCGACCCCTACATTACTTCCGCGCAACATTCGGAAAAGACTTCGAGCTCTGTCGGGTCAGGCTCCCCGGCCCCCTTAACGTTGAACCCTATAAAGTCTTCCTAGACCCCGAACTACTGTTAGGGAATGATCAGAAGTAAGCGGAGGGTGGGGGCTCTCAACCCAAAAACCTCGTTTCCCAGCCACAAACTCGCCTCCATGAGCTCTTGTCGGAGGATGAGCATTCGATCGGAAAGGTGGTTGAACCCTCCTTCCACCGAGCCTGCGTTCGGATGCTTTGTTTGGGAGGGGTGGGGCGGGGGTTGCTTTATAATTGGATGGCATTTTTGCAGGTTCTTCGAGGGTTTCGGAGGATTTTGGAGGGTTTGTTGGTCTAGAACCCTCAGCCCTAGGCCCTTTCCTTCAGGCGACCTTATGTTGCCGGGCATTTGGAGAATTTCGTGCTTCGAGCGACAGCAAATGTGCAAAACCCAAGCTGAGACCAGCAGTCAGATCGGGAGGCTGCATCTAAACCCTAAACCCTAAACCCTAAAATACTCTAAACCCTACACCCTAACACCCTAACACCCTAACACCCTAACACCCTAACACCCTAACACCCTAACACCCTAACACCCTAACACCCTAACACCCTAACACCCTAACACCCTAACACCCTAACCCCTAACACCCTAACACCCTAACACCCTAAACCCGAAATAGTCTAAACCCTAAACATACCCCAAACAATGAAAAGCCCTAAAACCCTAAACCCCTAAACCCCTAAAACCCTAAACCCCTAAACCCCTAAACCCCTAAAACCCCTAAAACCCTAAAACCCTCAAACCCTAAAACCCTAAAACCCTAAACCCCTAAACCCCTAAACCCCTAAACCCCTAAAACCCTAAAACCCTAAAACCCTAAAACCCTAAAACCCTAGACCCTAAAACCCTAAACCCTAAACCCTAAATTTAAACCCTAAACCCTAAACGTCTAACACAAGTGCCTCGCAGCTCTTGAAGCTCCGGCGACACATCCACAGGAACATCCTCGCGTACGGCTTCGGGTTTCGGGTTTCGGGTTTAGGGTTTAGGGTTTCGGGTTTCGGGTTTCGGGTTTAAAAACAATTGCCCTTTGCATGGGTGTTTGGGCTATCTTTTGACATTCTTTGGAGGTCCAGGTAGGGGTTCAGGGTTTCGGGCTTCGGGGTTTCGGGCTTCAGGGGTTCAGGGGTTTAGGGGTTCAGGGGTTTAGGGGCTTAGGGATTTAAGGATTTTGGGGTTTGAAGGGGTTTTGGGGTTTAGGGGTTGAAAAGGGTCCACCCCCACCCCCTTAACCGTCTCTACAGCCAGCAACTCACTCAGGTGTCTCCTCTCGCTCTTCCAGAATCTCCCCCAGCATCGCCGCCCCAAGCCCCAAACCCCAGAGACCCTAAACGGCCCTAAGCCCAAAACCCCTAAACATCCCTGAGCCCCAAACATCCATGAGCCCGAATCTCCCTAAACCCTATAAACCCTATAAACCCGATAAACCCTATAAAGCCCTATAAACCCTATAAACCCTACAAAACCCTATAAAACCCTATAAACCCTATAAAACCCTATAAACCCCATAAAACCCTATAAACCCTATAAACCCCTATAAACCCTATAAACCCCCATAAACCCCTGTAAACCCCATAAACCCCCATAAACCCCTATAAACCCTATAAACCCTATAAAGCCCTATAAACCCTATAAACCCCCATAAACCTCTATAAACCCTATATACCCTATAAACCCTGTAAAGCCTTTAAACCCCCATAAACCCCTATAAACCCTATAAACCCTATAAACCCCCATAAACCCCTGTAAACCCCATAAACCCCCATAAACCCCTATAAACCCTAAACCCCTAAGCATCCCTGAGCCCTCGGCTAAACGTTGGCATGTCACACGGGTCCTGAGCGGGCTGGAGAAACTGAAGCTCCTGCTGGAAGCGGCGCAGGAAATGGCGGAGCTCTTCCTGCGCCTGCCAGGGGTTCAGGGTTTAGGGTTAGGGTTTAGGGTTTAGGGTTTAGGGTTCAAATTTAGGGTCGGCAACTTCGGGTCTCCCTTTGTGTCCCCTTTCTAATCCCCCGCCCCCGCCCCCCCGCCCCCCCCCCCCCCAAAAAAAAAGAAAAGGCCCTAATTTAGAGAACCACCCTTAGAAGCCCTAAGCCCTAAGCCCTCAACCCTAAATGGGTAGTGGTCAAAATTATGATCCCTTTTGGGGTACCCTAAATATCTCTACGTGCCGTATTATAATAGGGATCATTCTAATATAGGGATCCAAATTTTTCACAACCACCCTAAACCCTAAACCCTAAACCCTAAACCCTAAACCCTAAACCCTAAACCCTAAACCCTAAACCCTAAACCCTAAACCCTAAACCCTAAACCCTAAACCCTAAACCCTTTAAACCCTAAACCCTAAACCCTAAACCCTAAACCCTAAACCCTAAACCCTAAACCCTAACCCTAAACCCTAAACCCTAAACCCTAAACCCTAAACCCTAAACCCTAAACCCTAAACCCCCACCTGGACCTGAGACCGATTGCATTCATGCACCGCGTCCGTCATGATCTCACAACGGCCGTTGATCGTCGCCAGGTCGGCTTGCACAGTCTTCCTCCAGCTTGGCGGCCATGGGGCTTTGTGTTTAGGGTTTTTAGGGTTTAGGGTTTAGGGTTTAGGGTTTAGGGTTGTTAGGGTTTAGGGTTGTTAGGGTTTAGGGTTGTTAGGGTTTAGGGTTTAGGGTTTAGGGTTTAGGGTTTAGGGTTTAGGGTTTAGTGTTTAGGGTTTAGGGTTTAGGGTTTTTAGTGTTTAGGGTTTAGGGTTGAGGGTTCAAGGTTCAGGGTTCAGTGTATACTTGTTCCCTGGGCTTCCCCTCTCATACTCCGGTCCAGAACGGAGGCTTGCCAGACCCCAGAAAGCAAAGGCTGAGCCGCCCGTCGAAACCCGAAAGCCTCGTAAATGGGCCTCATTGGGTTGCACTAAGCCCTAGAAACCCTAGAAACCCTAGAAACCCTAGAAACTAAACCCTAAGCCGACTGGGTTCAGGGGTTAGGGGGTTCCAGGCGTCTGTTCTGATCCATTTGGTTGTGGCTGCCCTTTCATCGCATGTTTAGGGCTTGTTTAGGTTTAGGGCGCATCCTCTCAAGTGGGGGATCAACATTCCCAGAAGCTCCATGTCTGATGTTTTGATGTATCTACAACCCACCCTAATCCCCTGAAACCCCATCCTTGCAACATCCCGGAGCAGCACAACTAAACCCATGAGTCATGAGCCTCGAACTCGCAAACACGAAAAGAGAACGAACGTCACTGACATCCAAGTCACAACATGCCTAGGTAACCCCAAACCCTAAACCCTAAACCCTAAACCCTAAACCCTAAACCCTAAACCCTAAACCCTAAACCCTAAACCCTAAACCCTAAACCCTAAACCCTAAACCCTAAACCCTAAACCCTGATTCTCGGACGACCGTCCTCAGGCTCTCCGAGCTCTTCTCGAAGCGATCCGTGACGGCAGAGAGGCCTCTCTTTCGGGCTTAGGGTTTAGGGTTTAGGGTTTAGGGTTTAGGGTTTAGGGTTTAGGGTTTAGGGTTTAGGGTTTAGGGTTTAGGGTTTAGGGATTCTTTGTGTGTTATTGGGGTTTAGGGTGTTGGGGTGTTGGGGGTGGAGAGCCATGGGCGATTTATGTTGCAGGTACTCCGAACGAGAGTGATGCATGGATTCCGGGATCCTTGAGAGGAAAACTTCCCCGCACTGCCTCGGGAATTGGGGCTATAAGTCTTCTCTGGAAGATTTGGGTCTTCTCCCAGGATCTGGGATTCAGGATTACGGCTCAGCACAGTCACTATGTTGTAGGTGCGTGCTGTGCGACTGTGGATGGAACCTTTAGGGAGGCTCCGCGAGCCTTTGGAGTAACCAAGAGCCCCATAGAGGAGTTCCCAGAAGAGATAAGTCGGGCCTGATAAGATGCAGGGATAAGACTCTGGGGGCCAACAACTTCTGAACAAGAAAAACCCTCAGCTCCTATGATGCTGGCTTGCGGGCTTTAATGGTCGAAACGGCTTCCTTGAAAAGTCTTCGCGCGAGCTCTCCCCTGTCCCCGATGCTACACAGAAGCAACCACACCCTAAACCCCAAACACTAAACCCTAAACAACCCTAATAAACCCTGTCATGAACCAAAGGCCGTGCCAGGGAAACCTCTTGCTGGACCGTTCAACCCCTATCCCAGAGTGTCCAAAATGCCGTCTCTTTGCGGTCTTAAAAGCCCAAAACCCTCAAGACTATGGGTATCTATTTGGTGGGACCTAAAGCCACAGGTATGAATAGGTCAAACTTACGTCTGCAGCCCTTCGGCCGAAATTCTCAGACGGTTTCAATGTCGTTCCTCTTTGGGCTAGTGATGTAGAGGGGTTATAGTACACCACACCCACAAACAGGGGGGAATTACATTATAGGAGCCTTTAAGTAAGAAGCTTGAAAATCGCAGCATTGGGGCCGGACCATCATTCAAGAATCTGACGAGGCTGGTCGAGGAGTCCTGGTAAAGGGTTTAGGGTTTAGGGTTTAGGGTTTAGGGTTTAGGTCAACAGCGGCGTTGGTGAACGGGCGCAGGTTTCGGGCTCAGAGCTTAGGGTTTCTCATGGGTTTACCCCCCGCTACACTACCCCCCCCCCCCACCCCCCCAGCTTCCCCCCTTAAATAACCTGAGTTAGGCTTAATTCTCCCTGAACAGGCTTAATTCTGGGGGAAATTAAGAGAAAGGGGGGTAGTATAGAGGGGGTATTAGGGGCACCCATGAGTTTAACAGCTCGTTGTTTGTGGTCTGCAGGTTTTGGGGGTTTCCCAGCACAAGCTGGCAGAGGTTGGAGACAACAGCCTGCAAACGTGTGTAAGCAGTCAGCTATGGTAGGATGTGGTCGGATGCAAGTTGACGCTTTGAGTTGCTCTTGTGGTGTGGCCGAGCGAACGATGAAACGATGTGAAAAACTAAGGTTGGAAGCTAAACCCAAAACCCTAAACACTAAACCCGAAACCCTAAACCCTAAACCCTATACCCTAAACCCTAAACCGAACTACAAGCCCTAAGCCCTAAACCCAACTTCTGATCGGCAACCTCAAGTCCGCAATCCTTCTGCCCGCCCCAGCTCATACCCTGATACGCTAAACCCTATGCCCCTACTACCCTGAACCACCTACTGTTTAGGGTTTAGGGTTTAGGGTTTAGGGTTTAGGGTTTAGGGTTTAAGGTTTTACACTTCCGAGAGCAGGATGAAAGCACTCGGGGCCAGGGATTCTCTCATGTTACATTGCGCGTCTTGCATGCAAACTTTTTGCAGAAGGAATTGGAATTGGCTTGCGAGGGTTCTTGCT
Organism: Symbiodinium natans; assembly: GCA_905221605.1. Classification (NCBI taxonomy): domain Eukaryota; class Dinophyceae; order Suessiales; family Symbiodiniaceae; genus Symbiodinium; species Symbiodinium natans. The sequence continues at coordinate 586,158 of CAJNDS010002174.1, read as the reverse complement.
CAGGATTTTCAACCCTAAAGCCTACCGAAACCCTGAATGCATGTGCTGATGTTGGGTTCTGCAGCCCTTGATATGGGTCCTTAGGACATGGTTTGATGCAATACGTTGCCTCTTAATTCTATGGTGCTGTATCAACCAATGAGTGGAAGGCAAAATTAGAAAACATGGCGAACTGTGCTGTTCCCTTCGCATCGCCAGCATAGGTCCTCCAGCAAGGGCGCCAGCTTCATGCCGTCCTCTCCCGAAACAATCCCTAAGCCACCCTAACGCCCAAAACCTTAAACCCAAACGCCATAAACCTTGAACCCCAACCCAAATTGCCAAAAGCCCTAAGCCCTAATCGGATGCAAGGACCAAATTGGCTCTTCACACCGGGCATATCACACCCCAAAACCTCCGCCCAAGTCGATAAGACTCAAACGAAAACACGCGTTAGTGGCTCCCCCAGAATCCCGCAGACCAAAGCGACCGCCGACACCAGTAAGAATTTTGTTGCCTATGCCCCGCAAGGACCACTCGGCCCCATCCAGGCCGCCCACAACCTGAAAAACGTCCGTACACTCGACCACCTCGATCCGGCGCCCGCAATCCAAAGCCCTAAGCCCTAAGCCCTAAGCCCTAAGCCCTAAGCCCTAAACCCTAAACCCTAAACCCAAACCCCAAACCCTAAACCCTACCCGGTCAAACCTTTCAAGCAGCTCAGCTATGGCGCGCAAGTTTGTCGAACGGAAGCACGTGGCAACGAGCCACAGACCTCCTTTGCGTGCGTCGCCATCAACTCCTAACAAAAAGATACTGGCTTCAACAGCCACTACTAGACTCCCCTCAGAACCTTAACTAACATATGTTTTTTAAATATCCTCTTGGGTTTTATATGAACAAAAACACAAGAGAATTCCCAAGGGGGATATAGCCATTATCTTACGAGGGAGCAATCGTAGGCTGGCCCCCTTGCCAACGCTAAGCCCTCCGAGTGTCACCACTGTGTGCTTCCTTTTCCTGGGCTCCCATTAAGAATCAGTGTGCCAGCGCGGCGCACTCTGTTGAGCTTCCCTGGACTATCTGGTAGGAAAGCTTCGTTTGCTATTTATATATTCAGACATGCGTTTGGGTCTGGAGCTAAGGCCAGGGGCAGAGCCAACGGTTTTGCGATATGCTGCAAAGTCACGACCTTGGGGACCAAATGAACCTTAAAATTGCTGTCACATACCCTGTACTACTATAACTCCTATATAAGTTTATATGAACCATAAACCCTTTTAGGGTTCATTTGGTCCCCAAGGGAGCATGCACACGCCACTCCGCGAAATGCGGTGGTCTTGCGCACGTTTATGAAGATTTCAACATCTGGGCAATCCGTGAACGGAGGATCGTGCAGTCGGAAGGGAAAGCATTTGTTGGGCACGTTTCAATGTATCGGCCGCCTGGCATCCCCAGTCCTGAACCCGGAATGCCGACAAGTACCCCTTGAGGGTTTAGGGTTTAGGGTTTAGGGTTTAGGGTTTAGGGTTTAGGGTTTAGGGTTTAGGGTTTGGGGTTTACGCAAAAGACACGAGACAGCAGACGCGACACAGGCCAGGCATTAGACAGGCTAGGGAAGCACGACAGACGACAAGATGCGTGATCGAATGCATGATGCACTACAGGAGTAGCCGAGTAACGTTGAGCCACGCACCCCCAACCTTTGAATGAGAACCCTAACCCTAAACCCTAAACCCTAAACCCTAAACCCTAAACCCTTAACCCTTAACCCTAAACCCTAAACCCTAAACTGCAATCTAGGTGGGAAACGTTGCCTGTGGTGTTTCGCAGTGGCCTGTGGATGGCCTTTAGGGTGCCCGAATTCTGAGGCTCTGGAGCCCTAAACCCGAAACCCCTAAACCCTAAACCCTAAACCCTAAACCCAATACCCCCTAAACAGTATATAGTCATTTCTCAAAATCATGGTCCCCTTTTTTGGGGCACCCTAAAATCTAAATTTTAGGGGCCGCCTTAGAAGAAGTTCACGTTCCTGCCTGCGACAAGAGCTGCTCCAGCTGGGCATTGTTGAGCGTCTGCGGGGGCTTTCATGCCAGCCATAAAATGGGGGTTTACGACCTTTTCGGGGTCCCAAAAAGGAAGGGGATCTTGCTATTTGGGGTCTATATTAGGGGTTCCTTACTATCGTAAACCCCCAAATGCGGTTGCTCTGGAGAAACGGTGCATATAACGGGTTGCCCTATCGTAAGCAGTATTTTGCAAAGGGGGGCCCGAAGTTTCAATTTTGAACAGCCTGCTGAGCGGGGAGCCTTGGGTTTAGGGTTTAGGGTTAGGGTTTATGGTTTAGGGTTTAGGGTTTAGGGTCTCGGGTTTGGGGTTTAGGGTTTAGGGTTTAGGGTCAGGGCACGCCATGGTTGGAGCCCACACTGGCGTTTGCAGTCCGAACTGGAGGCCCGGCACGACTGTCAACTCATAAACCGCGCAAAACCCAGCAATTGGTGAGATCAATAAGACTAGCGGTTAGAGTTTAGGGTTTAGGGTTTAGGGTTTAGGGTTTAGGGTTTAGGGTTTAGGGTAGAGGGTTTCGAGTTCAGGGGTACAGATAAGAAGCACGTACAATAACAAACATGCAGCAAGGAGAAACAAGGGCGGGAAACCAGCTGAACGAAAATATCATGCGCTGAACTTTGAACCCCGTCCACCGACTTTCCAGCACCCAAAACACTCAACGACCCTCAACCCTCAACCCTCACCCTCACCGAAGCCCTAAACCCTAAACCCTAAACCCTAAACCCTAAACCCTAAACCCTAAACCCTAAACCCTAAACCCTAAGCCCGCAGCCCTCAGCCCTCAGCCCTCAGCCCTCAACCCTCAACCCTAAGCCGACCTGCTGCTTCTGCAGCGCCTCCTCTTGACGGGCCAGGCGGCTTTCTATCCTTGCCTGGTCGGTCCTATAGGGGAGTATATGAAGGTTTAGGGTTTAGGGTTTAGGGTTTAGGGTTTAGGGTTTAGGGTTTAGGGTCTAGGGTTTAGGGTTTAGGGTATATGAACCTTAAGATGGGGATCATCTAGACCCAGGAGCAACCTAGGAATAACAAGGGCGCCCCTTTTGGATTGAAGGGGCTTCTAAACGGAACCTACATCCTGAATAAGGGCATAATAAGAGCATACTCCGCGTTCTAGTCATCTACTCCAGTGCTACTCAGGTATAGGTTTCGGGCTTTGGGTTTAGCATTTAGGGGTTCAGGGTTCATACCTGATGCTACTATAAGGCTTATAGGCTTTAAGGTTGGAATCGCCGCTAAGGTACATGTGGACCATCGACCCTTCTATGGCTCACACAATCCTCAAGGGTGGTGAACCCTAAACCCTAAACCCTGTGGGCTCAGGTGTTGGGGCTAGGAGGCTCCCCCGGCCCTAATGGGGGATATGTCTTAGCATGAGGCGTATTGTGGAACAACGCTCCGACACGACGTCAACGCGCTGGCATTGCACCGAGAAGTCCGGAAACCATAGAGTGGCCAGCATGTACGGGTCGGAGGCAAGTGTCGTCATTAGCGGGAGGAAAAAGTGCTCTCAAGTCTTGCTTTACCTTGCTGTGTTGCGTACTGCAAACAATTGTACGGAATGCCGAACGGGAATCTATTATCTTTCGCAGGTTTACGAGGTGCTTGGGACACATTTCCGAGTAGATTCGGACATAATCGTCGTGGGAGCATGGATGTTCTGGCCAATGGACGCACTGGTGACGTGCACGAAATTATCATGCGAGCGTCGGATATTATTTGCTGGCGGGCGCAATGAGCCTATTTTAGTGTTCGGTCCCTGATCTCGTTTGCCTTAAACCACTTCTTCCGGGCCAATGTCGTCTTAAGGGGTGATCTCGTTCAGTATTAAATAGTACTGGGAGTGTAGTGAGTGGTATAGTTGCCCTTAACCTTGCCATAGTGCTTCTCTGAACAACTCTGTCATTTCCATCCGTTTACGGTTAGGGTTTAGGGAGCAGGGCTCAAGTTGTTGCGAAGACGTGCCCCAGTGCTCTTGTTGCCTCCGTGGAAAGCAACTAAACAGGAGACGCTTCACTCCAAAACTGGCCTTAAACCTTCCAGCCCTGTCTCAAAAACTCCTAAACCCTAATCTTTGTGATTGTGCCTCCTATGGCCCTCTGGCTTCCCTAGCTGCCTTCGTGCAATTTTTTGATCACGTTTGGGTCACGTTTGGATCTCGCTTGGGATCGGCAGCAATCTCCAGGCCCGCCAGACCCCACATCCGCCGTTCCCAGCGAGCAGCTTTTGCCAGCAGTAGCCTACGCGAAACCAACTCTTCATCGTTTAGCGAACGCCTTCACACCACTATATACATGGTGTTTATGTATATATAACTAAACAAAGGCTTAGTTATACATATATATATATAATAGGTACAGCTAAGGAGTATGTATGCAGTATATGCAAGTAAACAAGTACAAGAATAAATCTCGTCATTCTACAACATGATCTCGTTTGATGTTCGGCCACGATCTCGTTACCGAGAGAGAGCGACACCCCAACCAGAAAATAGGGCACATCCAAAGTAACTCTGCTCGCGCGTAAATAAAAGCGGTTGCTCATGTGGGCATGGATGGTCTGGCCACTCGCACACACTGGTGACTACATGTACGTAATCACCGTGCACGTATGGATGCTCGGGCCACTCGCATGCACTGGTGACATGCAGTATTCATCGAGCAACCATGGAAGCTTGCGAAACCTTAACCAAAAAACGAGGTTTTGGCATGTGACACCTGCGAAACACTGCAAACACCGATGTGTTCGCCGAGTCCGCCGGCGCGGACAGTGGACAAGCCGAAAACACTGAGGCCACCGATGTTTTCATCATGCCAACCACCCGAAACCGAGTGAAGCAGCCTGTCGTGGGTTTGCGCGTTTGCGTAGCGTCGGGGTCAACAACAACCACAGTAGGCTTTCGGTGTGGCATCGACCGTGCGGCCTGCATGGCAACGGTTTAGGGTTTAGGGTTTAGGGTTTAGGGTTTAGGGTTTAGGGTTTAGGGTTTAGGGTTTAGGGTTTAGGGTTTAGGGTTTAGGGTTTAGGGTTACGTTTGCTGGGTGCAACCCCCTGCCTCAAACTGGCGCAGGACTGAGTCCACGGAGCGTATGGTGGCCTCAGAAAGTTTGCGGCGCCGAACCGTTTAACTTTACAAAAGCAGACAAATTCCCATGCCATGAACACGAAGAACTCTAAACCTAAAGCCCATAAGCCCATAAGCCCACAAACCGTCACCGCCTCCCCAACGCTTCACTTGGGATCCAATTTCTGGCCGATCCGCAAATGCATGCATGAGCTGTGAGTTCCTTTTCGGTTAGGGTTTAGGGTTTAGGGTATAGGGTTTAGGGTTTCGGGTTTAGGGTTTAGGGTTTAGCGTTTAGGGTTTAGGGTTTAGGGCTTAGGGTTTGGAGTTATTTAGGGTCCTTGACGCCTGCAGTCTAGCAAGCCCCTGTTTGTGAACCTGACTCCTAGACCTTCTGAATCTGGCTGCACGATTTGGTTACCTTAGGATACCCTAAGGCTCAAAATGACCCAAAAATCTGGCATGAGAAGGCCTTTTGGCCCAAAAACCCTAAACATCAGAGGCCTGAAAGCCTTAGGGAAACTAGACCCAGGAGTAATCTAGCAACAACAAGGGTACCCCTTGTGGTTTTACGGGGATGTTAAGAAGGCCCCAACCCTAGCGAAGGAAAAAAGGGCCTACTTGGGGTCCAGCCGAACATTTCTGGCAGCTTCGTTCCCTAAACCCTGGGCCTACTTGGGGTCCTATAGGACATGGTAGCTGCTGCTCGCCGGGCGGCGTCGGCGAGGAATCGGCCCAACTCTTCGGTGCTTATCTGCGCCGGTCGAGCGGAAAGCCTGGGAGGCGACTTCGAGCTTCCAGGTAGGGTTTAGGGTTTAGGGTTTAGGGTTTAGGGTTTAGGGTTTAGGGTTTAGGGTTTAGGTTTAGGGTTTAGGGTTTAGGGTTTAGGGTTTAGGGTTTAGGGTTTCGGGTTTCGGGTTTAGGGTTGAGGGTTTGGGGCTAAGGGTTTAGAGTTTGGGGTTCAGGGTGGCCCCTCCCCCCGTTGCCCTTTAGCATCAGGGCTCACACAGAAAACCAAGGCCCTAATTGGTAAGTGTCTACAGTAGAGCACTTTACTGGGGCACCGTGACCTTAGATGCAGGGTGCCCAAGAAGGTGTGAGACTTTACATTGCCTCAACGCGGGCGACGCATGAAGGATGTATTGCAAGGGCACATCTAGGCATGGTTGATACACCTGCGTCTTCCTCTGCTCCTGGGCAACGGTTTAGAGCACGAAAGAGAGGGTGCTTGAGCTAAGGCTTCGGAAATACGACGGAGAATTTCGGGTCTGGGTTTAGGGTTTAGGGTTTAGGGTTTAGGGTTTAGGGTTTAGGGTTTAGGGTTTAGGGTTTAGGGTTTAAGGTTTAGGGTTTAGGGTTTAGGGTTTAGGGTTTAGGGTTTAGGGTTTAGGGTTTAGGGTTTAGGGTTTAGGGTTTAGGGTTTAGGGTTTAGGGTCTAGGGTTTAGGGTCTAGGGTCTAGGGTCTAGGGTTTAGGGTCTTGAAAGGCCTTATTCAGCCGTTGATGGGCGAGCCGCTCGTCCAAGCGCTTTGACATGCTTGACTGGACATCCGCCTGCTTCCTGAGATCAAAGAAGAGAAACCCGGGTTTGGGGTTTAGGGTAGGAAACGTTTTGCAAAACCGTTGAAAGTACCAGTACAGGCCGAGCGGTAGCAGAAGCATTGAACAGTCTGGGGAACGACTTTGCACGTTTAAGGCTTAACTATGACTGGGATACATAATATGAGTGTCAGAGGTGCAGAGACTGCCTGGTTTAGGGTTTACTCAGACGAGACGTAGTTCTCCTTTTCATGCCAACTTCACCAAGCGATGCCTCATCCACATCCTACTGTAAGTGCTAGAAGCTCTTGTATCTAGCATGGTTCTCTTAAACTGGAGTCCCTCAGACGTCTTTGCGTCCTAAGGAGCTATATATTCTAAACTGTACCGCGAATTCGGGGGATCCTATGCAGAAACACCCGCTAAGCACTTCTCTGCCTGCCCAATCCCTAGCTGCAGAGAAGAAAGGAAAGGTGCCTCCTGGGTGTGCCGGGCAAAGTTTCATCACGTTTCTGGGCGTGTGGTTTGAACAAGCTGGCTTCCGGTGCCCTTGGGGAGCATTTCTCCCAGGGTTCGAAACTCACTCTCTCTCTCTCTCTCTCCCTCTCTTTCGTACGTGTTTTTTTTGGTGTCTCTCCCTCTCTCTCTCTCTCTCTCCCCCTCTCTCTCTATTCCTGTCTCTCTTGTGCTCAAGCTTACACTGGGACTTTCCTGGCAAGCATGGCGGCATCCCGGACCGCGTACCATCTTTCAAGAGGGTTTAGGGTTTAGGGTTTAGGAGGGTTTAGGGTTTAGGGCTTAGGGTTTAGAGTTTAGGTTTGGGGTTGAGGGTTTCGGGTTTAGGACGGTTTAGGGTTTAGGAGGGTTTAGGTTTTAGGGGGTTAGGGTTTGGGCTTAGGGGGCTTGGGGCTTAGAATCTCTGAGCATGCAAGGCGTAGGAGGACTGCAGCACGGGCACCTCTCGTCGCTCGGGGGTGGCTTTTCGGAGCTCGGGTGGGAGGCTCCAGGGCGTTCAGGGTTCAGGGTTCAAGGTTTAGGGTTTAGGGTTTAGGGCGAGGAGTTCGTAGCTCTTTCGACGGCGTCTTCACGAAGAAGGGGGAGCAGGTCGCCCAGCTCCAGCTTTACCAGGGTGGGCTGCTGGGCCTTTAAAAACCCATAATGAACCCTATAAGGGGCCTTTTAAGGGATTCTAGGGTATAATAGCCTGTTAAGGGATTATAGGGTACATTAGCCTTTTTAAGGGATTATAGGGTATAATGGCCCATCCTGGTAGCTCATGGGAGCTGCCGCATGTCACTGTCGCCGAGAAGCACTTCAAGCATAGATTAGGGTTTAGGGTTTAGGGTGTTTTACAATTCAAGTAACATGTGTTCACTTCATGCTTTATTACTAGTATTCTACGGCCTATTAAAGGATCTTTGGGCCCGCTATAAGATTCCGTTCGTGGGTTTCGTTCATATAATTAATACGGTCTTCATGCTTCGTTTCACTCATTAGAAGCCCTACTAATTATATTCTTTTCACGGTGTTCACGTTGTTCATACTTTATATCATTACTGTCTATGCGCACGTATAAAGACTCTTGGTGCGCGAAAGAACGAAAATAAAATGGAAAGAGCAAACTTTTAGTGTCTTTTTTCATCGTGAAAGTGTGAACTCACTTTGTTCAGTAACTTATTCACCCAAAATACCAAAAATAGCATCATTGAAAGCCCAAATTTCTAATACAAATGCACGCGACATAAATTCCTTGTCATTCTTATTAGAAATTGAATGGTCTTTTGGTATTCTCTTTTCCCGCGTTCTCCTTTCCTTCGTTCCATATTAAATTGACTTGCAAGGAAACGCGCGAAGTCATTTAATATCGAACGAGTCAAGGAAAAGAAGGGTTCAGGGTTTAGGGTTTAGGGTTTTAGGGTATTCTTCAAGGGGGGTTGTGGGGGAGGGTGTAGGACGACAGAAAAAACCATCAAAATCAAAGGTTTAAGTATTGGGAGTAGTCTTCAGGTGTTGGGGTGTTGATTTGGTGATTTGAGGGTATAGGGTTGAGGGTTTAGGGTTTAAGGCTTAAAAGGTCTAGGGGTTAGGGTTTAGGTGTGGTCATACACAACTGTCCTGGGGCTTAGGGTTTAGGGTTTAGGGTTTATAGGCATTTTTTGACCAATAGAAAGCCAGTAAATCACAAGGCTTTCGTTAATTTCCTAAATCCAATAAACTTTCGAGGTTTTCCGGTTAGGGTTTAAGTAAGGTTTAGGGTTTAGGTTTTATCATATACGAGTTCGTATAAAAAAAACTAGAGCTTGTAGTATTCTGTAAGAAAAACCATGGCGTTATTGGGATTTCCATCAGAATCCTAATAAAACTAGAAGTTGTTTAAGGGTTTTTTTGGGTATAAAGGGGGGGGGTGCAGCCGACAAAGATGACAACATCAACACGACGGAGAGCCTGGTGCCCCAGAGGGTTTAGGATTTAAGGTTGAGGGTTAGGGTTTAGGGTTCAGGGTTGAGGGTTCAGGATTTGAGGGTTCTTCAAGGGGGGTTGTGGGGGAGCTTGTAGGATGAAAGAAGCAATCATCAAAATCAAGGGTTTTTAGTACTGGGAGTAGTCATCAGGTGTTGGGGCGTTGATTTGGTGATTTTAAGGTATAGGCATAGGGTTTAGGGTTTAGGGTTTATTAGGTGGTTCCCAACTACTATTCCCCTCGGAAAAAGCGGAAGGTTCACTGGAAGGTAACCGCCGGAGCGTGGCGTTTGCCACGGCAGCGGTTGACTCAGCTTGGTCACCTTTGACTCATAGCAGGTTTTGATGACTGGCTTTGATGACGTTGTCCATGTTCGACAGATGTGTCGGAGGGCTCCATAATGTGATGTTGCCTTGCAGCTGATATTCTCAGCATGAATCAAAAAATCTGGCTGCGCAGGAAACTGTGAAAGCCGTACCTCCCATCCAGGCCAAAGGTAGCATGACGCCCTGTCCAGGCAGAGGTGTGCGAAGCGTATGACTGCAAAGTGAAATGGATCTATCGCCTCTTCTTTTGTCATTGGTGCCAGACTGCTGACTTGGCTCTGCGCACATCTAAGGATCTCTCACACACACACTCAGAGGTTGGTGCGCTTGAGCAGCTGCGAGGCTGGGGTTGAACGAGCAGTTTGAGCATGTCTGCAAAGCATTCGTAGCGATATCTAGTGCTGGCTCGGACGACGGCAATATGCTCAGAGGCTGGCAGGGACATAATTTTGGGTGAATACGTGATGATTTGTGGCTAGCATACTATAAGCTTTACTCCACGTTGTTTGAGTTTCTACGGGGATGCTTGTAAGCAGTATTCCGGAATCTATAGTCGATTTCTCTAGACAATGTTCAGTGGTCCTGTTGAAGTTGCTCTATCTGTTGTTTTACTTTGAGTCCTGCTGCTACGGAGAGGCTGGGGAATTTCTAGGTTTGTAAAGAGACTTCATGTTTTCGTTCCAGGCGACATTTGCCTACTGTGTGACAATCGAGATTCTACAGTTGAACGGTAGGCGCATGGATCACTTTTCATTGCATCGCGGCCTCCCACACAGCTACGTCAGTGGGGGGTTCCCACCACCAAACTTTGCCGCTTTCGGGATCTGTAAAGCCTGGGCTGCTTTGTTCAATGGTCAACACGAGTTCATATGCGAGCTCCCGGCGTTGCCGGGCGCGGGTCGACAGAATGGTTTTCCACAGTGGCCAGTCGCGTACCTTGGCACTTGGTATGACATCACGACTGCAAGGGCAGGTCCGCAAGCCTTGATCAGGAGGCGTAGGAAATTTTGACCGTGCAGGTCTTCCGGCTCCTGAACGAGACGTGGTTTGCTCTTGTGCTGACACAGGTATGGTACGCATAGACAGTGCGTTCAGCCACAGACAAGCCTTCACGAGTAGCTTCACGTCCCACCAGAGGCCTTCAAGTCGCCAATTGGCGAGTAAGCCGCACTTGTGCAAAGGGTTGGCACCTTGAACCAAAGAATTCGCTCTGTCTCCAGTCAGATGGCCAAGCTAGCTTGCCTCGCCACTCATCAAGCCTGTGTCAGCACGTGGGCGCTATCATGCGCAGACTTTTCGTCGTGAACCGTGGCCTCCGGCCATGGAGAAAAATCTCCATGATTCTCGTGTCGGCTCCATCGCAGAAACATCTGGATAGTCCGTTGTGAAGGGGTGTGAAAATTTGAGCTTTGTGGAGCTTTGGAAGTTTATGTCTTAGTAATTAGTTTCTGATTTTCCTTTCTGGTTTTGGCTTCGCTTCGATTTTTCTACTGCAGTTTGACAGATTCGTTCATGCTTTCTGACCAGCGCTTGCTCTGGATGCTGGTCCTCTAGGGTTTAGGGTTCAGGGTTTAGGGCGTTTAGGGTTTAGGGCGTTTAGGGTTTAGGGTTTCGGGTTTAGGGCGTTTAGGGTTTAGGGTTTCGGGTTTAGGGATTAGGGTTTAGGGTTCCCGGCAGGGCACGGCTAGTACACAACCCTGATCCGACACATGGTGTTGGGCCCAAGGTCATGCTTCACAGACTTCCGAGAGTCCGAGTTTAGGGTTTAGGGTTTAGGGTTTAGGGTTTAGGGTTTAGGGTTTAGGGTTTAGGGTTTAGGGTTTAGGGTTTAGGGTTTAGGGTTCTGAGTCCCGAAAAGTACTCTATAGAGGCCTGAATAATCAGAGCAGGGGCTTGGGGTGTGATTTATAGGATAATTATACAGGGACCATGAGGGAATGCTACTAGCAGTTCTTCCGACCCCTAAAGTATCCACTGTGACCAAGAGCGCCGGAGTCCGGAATCCGGAACAGGCCATGAACCCTTTCTGCTTGCAGCACCCTCATTCCTACAATTCGACGCCCGCACTGCTAAACCCTGCGATGGCCCAAACCCTAAACCCTAAAACCCTAAACCCTAAACCCTAAAGCCTTTAATAAGCCCAAAACAACCCCCCCCCTCTCATGCTACCACCGCAGAACCTGCTGGCAAGAATTTTGGCCCAGAGTCCGCAACATCCGCTCTCCCATCTCTTCGCTGCGGCTCAAACCTGCGCCGGTGGGTTTAGGGTTTAGGGTTTAGGGTTTAGGGTTTAGGGCTTAGGGTTTAGGCGTTCGGCTTCAGCTGAGATTTCGGGGGCCGGGGAGTTGCGCGGGCTAAGATGCTTGGAGCGGGTGAGGATCGAGACGCCGACACCAAGCACGAAAGCTGAATCCTGATGCAGGGAAAAAAACGCGTGGAAGGCTGAATGAAGGTTCTGGGTGCGTAGAAGTAGGGTTGTAAGTGCCCTAAGGTAGGCCTAACCTATCGGTGATAACCATAGCTACCCTACTTATAAACCCCTACTTCGAAGTACCCATGAACCTCCAAGTGGGACATCCTGAACCCTAAGCCCTAAACCCTGAACCCTAAACCCTAAACCCTAAAAAACAAGCCCCAAATCGTGCTGAGAAGGAAGCCTGGTTATTTGCATCAACGAGTTGCGTGAAAAATGTTCAAGGCTTAGCAGCCGACAGGTGCACAGTGAATGGAAGCATCCAGCCCCGAAAACGCCCTACACCCCAAGCCGTCGGCTCCCCAAACCCTAAACCGTAAACCCTAAACCCTTAACCCTAAACCCTGAACCCTGAAGCCCTATAAACCCTAAACCCTAAACCCTCGCCCCAAACCCTAAATCCTAAACCCTAGCCCTAAACCCTAAACCCCTAAATCCAAAACTCTCCCGAAACTGCAACCCCGTGGGCTCTTTACGCACCCCCAGGGTGCCAGGACCCCTATCAGAAGATTTCTGTAAGCACCACGCATGCGAAGCTCAGAAAAAAGTAAGAGCCGAGATCCAAGAATTTCGTAGGTTTAGGGCTTTAGGGTTTAGGGTTTAGGGTTTAGGGTTCGGGTTTGGGGTTTAGGGCTTGGCAGTAGGAGCGAAAGAGACCCGCAACCGCCATTCTGCAGTAGCCTTCAAATTCCCTTTCAGGGTTCCCATACTCTGCCCTTTAACCCCTACGAAAACCAGAACCCCCGAATACCCCCCAAATTCTATGCCGCCTCCTTATGCTTATTTGCAGGTTGACGTCTTTCAAGCCAAAAGCAAGCAAGCCAACATGCGCAAGCCTTCCCGCAGCTGCTCCTCTATGCGAAGCATGGTGCACTCAACGTCGCGACCCGTCGTGCACCTGGGGCATTAGGGTTTAGGGTTTAGGGTCTAGGGTTTAGGGTTTAGGGTTTATGGCCCTTTTGATCATCTAAGCTTGCATGATGCGAGATCTCACACGGACAAGCCCCATGCTTTGTGCTGTGTGGCGCGCGTGAGATCATTCGAAGGGAAGAAGAGGCGAATGAACCGAATACGTGCCCTACAGCACCGTGAGTGCAATCGTGGACAAATCCCGATGTTCAGTCTCCGTTTCCAAAACCCTAAACCCTAAACCCTAAACCCTAAGCGCCAAACCCTAAACCCTAAACCCTCCCGGAACCACAAACCCCGCGGAAGGCCTAAATTTGAACCCCTGCGAGAAAAAATGAGACAGATCGCCCACAACTCTCCCAATCATCCAATCCAAAGCTCAAAGCCCCCTAAACCCTAAACCCTAAACCCTAAACCCTAAACCCTAAAGTACCCGGAAAACAGGGACCTCAGAACCTAGGGTAAAGCAGTGTTCATGGTATTAAGCGACCATGGGCCAACTACTTGGAGGTTCATGGTACTTAGTAACCCCATTATCACAGCACTTGTAACCCAATTGTAACCCCATCAGGGTCTTATATGTGGGTTATGACTACCCTTATAATGGGTTACCCTAAACCCTAAACCCTAAACCCTAAACCCTAAACCCTAAACCCTAAACCCTAAACCCTGAACCTCCAAGTACCTTTAGAAAGTCGGCCCAAGGCACCCGAAGCTGGCGATAGACATCTCGTGCTGCCGCTGCGGCGACCCCCGCGCACCAGGGAAAGGCTCTTTGGCCTCGATGTCGTCGCCTGGCAGGAGGGTTTATAGGGTTTATTATGGGGTTTATGGGGTTTAGGGTTTGCGGTTTAGGGTTTAGGGTTTGGGGTTGGGGGTTTAGGGTTTGGGATTTAGGGTTTAGTGTTTAGGGTTTGGGGTTTAGGGTTTGGGGTTTAGGGTTTGGGGTTTGGGGTTTGGTTTAGGGTTTGGGGTTTAGGGTTTACAGGGTATACAGGTTTTGGGTTTGTTTTTTCTGGAGGGTAAGCGCGAACCTCGTTCGGGATGGCAGAGAACCATGTTCAAGAGACTAAGAAGCGTGCGGCCAGGAAACACGGCAGCCCATCCTTTTTCCTGCTTTTTCTGGCTGAGGGTCACCCGGCGGTGGGGATAAGGCTTCCAGCCACTCGGTTTGCGATAGAGTCGTGGAAGCCGGTTTAGACACAGAAGACCTGCCAAACTCACGCCAGGGACCTCAAACTCCAAATTCCTCAACATGCAAAAGAAGCCTAAACCCTAAACCCTGAACCCGAAACCCTATGTATTAAACCCTAAACCCTAAACCCTAAACCTTAAACCCTAAACTACGATCAAGCTCGAAACCCCGGGTGCACTCAGCCGCCCCAGAAAGCTATGCGCAGGGTACTGAAACCCAAGGGTACAACCTTGGAGGTCCAAGGTGGAGTCCCATGATGATAAACCCTAAACCCTAAACCCTAAACCCTAAACAGTATAAACCCTAAACCCTAAACCCTAAACCCTAAACCCTAAACCCTATCCCGTAAACCCTAAACCCTGAACCGTATTACGTGCCAGGTGGCTGCTTCCTAAAGTGAAGACTCGGCCCACCAGTGCATCCTCCCCAGCGCTCACTGGATCCTTTTGTGGACAAGCGGGCTTTTTGCGGGTTTAGGGTTTGGGGCTAGGGCTTGGGGTTTAGAGTTTAGGGCTAGGGTTTAGCGTTTAGGGTTTAGGATTTGGGGGTTTTGGATATGTAGCATGGCGCCCGATGTTGGAAGTTTTTTTAAGCAGCTAAACGCCCGAGCTTGAGGCGGGCTCTTATTCTACCCTAAACCCTAAACCCTAAACCCTAAACCCTAAACCTCAACCCTAAACCCTAAACCCTAAACCCTAAACCCTAAACCCTACACCGCTGATCGCACAGCATCAGGGCTTTTGAGCTTCAGGGTGATCGAAGAACCAAGGGGGATAACTTAGAGGGTTGAGGGTTTTGGGCTTGTTGAATCTACAGTAAGTTCTTCAGAAGTGCAGTGGGTTGCAATTGTTACTGTTGGAGCAGGAATTGAGTCTAGGTCAGAAGCTGCTGACACAACGCCTAAGTTCTGAGTGGAGCTCTGCTTCTGTAGCTAGTGCACCGGTTTAGGGTTTAGGGTTCAGGGTTTAAGGTCAGGGTGCCTACAATGTGGAACCTTTGAAGCACAAGAGGTTTGACCCCTCGCAGCGTTGAAACTAGGCACAGATGCACAACATCGAGCTCGTTCTCAGATGAACTCTAGCCTTGCAAACTTTCGGAGACATCTAAAACTATGTCATCCTTCTGAACGGCTAAGTTGAACTTCAGCTCAATGCAACTCCTGAGCCTTAGCCCTAAACCGCCTAAACTCCAAATAAATTTCCACTGCGGTGTAGGGTTTTAGGGTTACAGAGGGTTTAGGGTTAGGGTTTAGGGTTTAGGGTTTAGGGTTTAGGGTTTAGGGTTTAGGGTTTAGGGTTTAGGGTTTAGGGTTTAGGGTTTAGGGTTTAGGGTTTAGGGTTTAGGGTTTAGGGTATTCGGGAAACAGCAGAGCCTCATGGGCTGAAAGCTCGCGCCAGCTGCCGAGTGGAGAGTCCATGGCAGATGCCAGTGGAAGCGGGTTTAGGGTCTAGGCTTTCGGGCTTATGCGCAGAAGAACCCAAGGTTTTAAAGTCTTCAGGGCTTTGGGGGCTTTGAGGATTCGAGGTTTGGGGTCTAGGGTTGAGGGGTTTGGGAGTTTGGGGTTTAGCGTTTAGGGTTTGGGGGGGTTGGAGGTGTAGGAGCTCAGGGTTCGATGGCTTGCGTGGGGGAGATGTGAGTCTAACTCGAGCTGGTCTTGCCAGTGCGTCCGTGACCTCTACAAAAGCAGGTCTATATCCGCAAAATTATCGCCCACCTCATGTGCAAGCTGGAAACGCCAACCCCTAAACCTCGACGGATATCTAAGCCAGGAGGCAGGCAAGGCTTCCCAAATAGGAAGTTGTCGGAGCATCATGGTTGGTCTTGTGGCGTGGGATTCAACTGCAGAGTGAGGGGAGCGGTTTAGGGTTTAGGGTTTAGGGTCTAGGGTTTAGGGTTTAGGGTTTAGGGTTTAGGGATTAGGTGCAAGAAGAATCGAGACGTCAAGCCAGGCCTAGGTTGAATGAAGCGAGTAGCGCGGACACTGCGGTTGCAAGTGTCTGCAATGTCATCCCGAGAGGCAGGTGCACCTACTTAGTTGTCCAGTAGCTAGGGGAACTAAAGGTTAACCTTTTTGATTATAAGGGGAATATATTAACCCAAAAAGGTTAAAGGTTACCTACTCTACTACTAAGACCTAACTGAGGAGGACGCTACCCACATGCGGCTCTGATTACCATCAAATAGGAGACGTGTCCCATAGCACATTTGCACGCCTGCCCCAGCTCTCATTTACGTTCCTCAGTCGACATGTCCGACTTAAGCTTCCCAAAAGGCATAACCCACCCGAGACCAAGGTTCAATTCTAAGGGTAGTTGCATGCTCCCTTCATATGGGCCCTTAAAAGGGGACCCCTTGTTTACCCCTTATATACCCTATACAGATTAAGGGCCCATGCATCAGAACCCTTTAAAGGAGGTATTAGGGCCCGTGTAACTACCCTAAGCCACGGCCCTAAGACCCTTCTTTCGGAATTCCCGGTTTGGTACTTCGGGTTGCGCGATATAAGTTCAGCATCGTTCTACCTGCGAGTACGAGAACACAAAGATTGGACCAGGGCATTGTAGTGAGTAGTGATCGACCAGAAACAGAGAGGGCCGTGTGGTAGGTCAGGCAGAGAAAAGACCATGTGTACTTGAGGGGTTGTGGGTTGGTGGCACGCGCTTCAGCCAGCGCCCAGTGCAAGACACTCGAACTGCAAAGCCCGAAACCCTGAACCCTGAACCTTCAACTCCCGTGAGCCCTATAAACCCTAAACCCCCTAAACCGTAAACCCTAACTCACAACATCAGGCGCGAACTCAGGCTAGCTTGTTTTTTTTTTTGGCACGGGATCGCGAGGGCACACGTTGCTGCTGTGGATTTGGCAAGAAGGCCTCATGGTGACAAGCACTTGAGGTTGATGGTTTGGCTTATTCACCCGAAACCCTGAACTCTAAACCCTGAACCCTAAACCTTGATGGTTTGGCTTATTCACCCGAAACCCTAGACTCTAAACCCTGAACCTAAACCCTAAACCCTAAATTCGCCAGTTTGGGTGCTTCATGTGCTTTATGAGCTTCAAATGTCTGAGCCCTTTGGTGTAGCTTCAAACATCAGATCAGGCTCCCGTAGCAAGAGCCTCCCTTGAACCTCTAAGCGACCTAAGCCCAAGGCACCGCAAACACAAAACACGGAACTGAGAAAAAAATCCAGGGCCTGAACAATTAAACTAGGGTTCTGGCGGGTTCTTATAGTACATTCATAAAGGGACCTTAAGGGAATACTAGTAGTAATTGTTCATATTCATAAAGAGACCCTAAGGGAATACTGTAGTACTTCTTCATATCTAGAAAGGGACCTTAAGGGAATACTAGTAGTGCTTACTCATATCTAGAAAGGGACCTTAAGGGAATACTAGTAGAAATTCTTCCGACCCACAAATTTAGGGCCCTACAAGCGGTCATCCCACTGCGTCGCGGCTCGAGCTCCGAAGCTCGTTTCCGAAACCAGCTACTGACTGTATCCCTAAACCCTAAACCGTAAACCCTAAACCCTAAACCCTAAACCTAAACCCTAAACCCTAAACCCTATAAGCCTGAAACCTTACGTGCAACGAAAACACCCGTGAAACCGGGCGAATGAGATCCACCAACTTCAGTCAACGGCTCCACACCAAGCTCTCCGTTTAGGGTTCAGGGCTTGGGGTGGTTTACCAGGACCTCTAGGGTATAAGATTTCGGGTCTAATCGCGTAATGTGGCTCTGCAAGGCCCCCACTTCAAGAGCCACCGCCGATCCTTGGGCAAAGTTGGACCAAGGGCTGGACCAGGGTCCTATCTAAACTGCAGGTGAATGTGAGCTCTACGGGCGGGTTGAGTGCTTTGGGTGCTTAAACTTAAACTTATACAGTGTGCAACTTATTGTTATCTTGAACAATCAATCTTATATTAGTACCAATATTCATATGTTGAATATTATTAGCATTAGTAGGAATATTATTCATATGAATAGTATGAACATAGGAATAATGTGAATAATATTAATACAATCTTAATAGTATGAAAATAATGATGTTTGTTAATAAAAGTATATTCGCAAAAAAATGTTGTCATGACTATATACATAAACTTGTTTTTTGGTTGTGTTTATTAGTATACCCTGGCCTTCTTCGACCTGGTTTTCCCTGGTTGTTCGGTGCGGTTTCGTTTTACCCCCTTGCGACCTCATTCTACCCCGACGATGTTCGTGGTAACATGGATCGTTTTCTCATGGCAACAGCCATGTTTTTCCTGTTAATACGAAAATGGCAACGCCATAATTTTTTACCTTTGACATGTTTCGATTGCCGGACGGCAACAGCAAGGATTTACCTTGCTTCATGTTGAAGAAAAAAACAGCCCTACTGAAAGCCTAGGGTTACCCAGGTTTAACCCCTGAACCCTTACCTCTTCAGGGGTCCTTGGGTTCAGGGTGTTGGGCAGGTTGAGGGGTAGGTGCAGATTTCGGCCTGCTGTGGTGTTGAGGCTCAGACTTGCTCTTCCCACGAAGAACCAGAGACTTGCTCTTCCCCTTAAGCCCCCCCAGACCAGGAAGCCCACGAAGAAGCAGAGGCCCGGGTCCAAGGCCTCAAGCCCACCACCCTGTGCCTCTATCCTCGGCCCTTAGAAGGGTTTGTGCCATGGCAAAGTCGTCACATCGGTGCTTGCAGCGGGAATTGTGCCCTGGGGTCTTGTGTTTCGAGTTCAGGGTTTTAGGCTTTCTTGCCTGCCCCTGTCCCAGATCCCGAATGCATGCAGGTACAAATGATCTGGTCTTGACCATGGATCTGGATATTTGGGTGATGTGCCGCTTTCCATGAGGAAAGCCCTGTTATCCCGCAGGGTTCCCAGCTGTCCAACCTTAGGCCCATCCCCAAGCCAAGCCAAACCCCACACCTTCACTGGGCTGAAGGTCTGAACCCGGACAATGATTCAGATGCGATTTCGGCTGCACATGGTCTCCCCGGCTGAGTTGAGGGTCTCGGGGTTTAGGGTTTAGGGTTCAGGGTTGGTTATAGGGTTTAGGGTTTCGGGCTTAGGGGGTTTAGGGTTTAGGTTCAAGTACCGGTCGATGGGAACCTCGGCAGTGTTTAGGGTTAGGGTTTAGGTTTTAGGGTTTTGGGATCCAGAAAAGGGCTCAGTCCCTAATCCCTAAATTGGTGTCCCCCCCCCCCCCCCTATGTGGAATCAGCTGTGTGCCCTGCCCCACACTCCCAACCCTGAAGCCGAAAAACCGTGCCAGGGTTTAGGGATTAGGGTTTAGGATCAGGAGCACCCCCTGCCCTGAGCTTCGGCCCTCGCAGGCTAGGGCTCCCCAGGGCACTTTTTTTTCCTCCCAGCCGCTTTGCTGGCTGGCAAGCATGCCAAAGTCTCGACCTGATCCGGTTCGAGTGCAGTTTCTGGAGGCACTTGAGCTTGAGACTGGGGAGCAGGGATGGCCGTCCTTCTGGGTTTAGGGCCAGGTTTAATGAACAAGGGAGTTCAGGGATTGTGCCTGGAAGGAGATGTACAATAGAACCCTGGAGACCGACGGCTTCAAGGAGTTGCGAATCTTGGACCTTTGCAAAGAAAAGGGTATCCTGCTCTCGAAAGCCAAGAAAGCTTTGGAGCGAGGGGAGGCATGGTGTTGAACACTTGCATGAAACCCTCTGAAAATTTAAAGCTATATGTCCCATCCACTCGTGACAGATGCCTGTTCTCTTCAGCTTCGTCAACTTGCAGCATGGAATGGTGGGAAGGGACGAGGCCCGGAAACCGTAGAATAAGGAATCACCACAAAAGCCGAACACCACAGCTTGGGAACCTCATCCTTCGGCCCAGGTCGAAGATGCCCACAATGCAGCTGTCGTGGCCCGGCTCCTTGGCACTGTGGGGCTGAAAACCCCGACGAGTAAGGAGACACAGGCAGCTCTGGAAAGAGTGGCCAAGAAGCAGAAGCTTCTTGGGGAGAATGCCGCAGCAGCAGCTGTGGAGGCCAGCATCCCTTGGATTCAAATACACTGAAAACCATGGGGCCTCGGGCCCGATATTAGAAGGGTTTAAGGGTTAGGACTTCTAGATTCTGATTTAGGGTTTAGGACTCGCATTCTAGGGATGATTTTAGGCTTTAGGGATATGGTTAATGGGCATTGGGCTTTTCCCTGCCAGTCGCTGGAGGTTTGGGCAAGAACAGAAGGCGACTTGCACCGAGCTCTCATGTCCCACGTCTTGCTTCGCAGCAACAAGAACAAGGATGCCAGGCTGGGCTGGCCCTTGTTTAAATAAACTGGATAGTAGCTCGGAATCAGCCCCATCCTTGCAGGACTACGACAGCCAACATGGCATTGCTTAAGAAGCTTGTGGTGAGGCTTCAAGAGGAGGCCATGCAGGACACCTCGTGCCTAGCCTTATAGGCAGGGTTTACACCAGGGTTCAGGGTTCTGGGCTGGTTTTTAACCCTCAACCCTAAAGCCTAAACCCTAAAACCTGCCATGCCAGGAGAGGATGGTGCCTGCAGACGACCCTGGCCAGAACCAGGTGGAGGATGAGGAGAGTGCCGGTGATGGCTTCTGTTCAGATTGAGGTTTCAGGGTTAAGGTTCAAACTTAGGGTTCAGGGTAGAGGGCTTAGGGTTTGGGGAATTAGGGGTTCAGGTGTACAGGTGCATGCCCTATGGTGTTTTCAAAGCTTTGGGTTGGGGATTTTCATGGTTTGGGTGTTTGGGTTGGGGGCAGAGGATTTCACCACAAAAGCGCGCAATTGTAGCCAAAAGCCTCGAAGCCTATATCCCCAAAGTTTAACCCGAAGCCTAAACCCCTATCTAGGGAGCAGGGCATTTAGGGTTTAGGGAGTTCAGGGAGCCAGGGTATCTTTTTGGGCTCTCAAGTCCCAAACCATGAAGATCCCAGCCCCCCTCAACCGAACAAACTAATATTCTCCAGGGCCCAGAACCAGAAGCCACCGAGGCTATGTCGACGACGAAGACGAGCACCAGCCTGCAGCCGAGGAAGGTGAGGAGGAGGAACAGGAGATGGATGAGGTGACGAACCCCGACGACCCCGATGGCTTCCCTGCCACTCCTTGCAAGCCTCATGCACCTCCTGCTGGTAGTGAGGATGAGGCTAAGGCTGTCGAAGAAGCCATGGGAGAAGAGAAGGAGAAAAGAAACGATGCCCAGAAGGACCCTTGTTTGTTCTGTTTGGGCCCCAGACCTCTGGTCCGAAATCTAATCCTCCGCAGGAAGCCAGAGGCATGAAGAGGCCGGCTGCCTGTGTCCCGGCCGACTTGGAGCAGGCTGCCACGAAGCTGCAGAAGGAGGTGGAGGCTGCAAGTATGAATGAAGGCAACATCTTCGAGGCACATGCTGCCATGGGGGGGGGGGGGTGCTTCGAGGGTTTTAGGAACTTGTAGGGGATCTGGCAGGTGCAGCAAAAGATCCGGGCGGCAGCTGTCGTTTCAGAGCACGACATGAACCCGGAGCCAGAAGACCCCGGCCGAGGCAGGGGCAGAGGCAGGGGAAAAGGAAGGGGAAAAGGAAGGGGAAGAGGCCGGGCCGAGGCTGAGGAGCACCAGATGCATGATGAGCAGCTGGACCAAGAGGACGAGAAGGAGACAGACCAAGTTCTCTTGCCGGACGAGGAGGGCCGAGCGACCAAGGCCAAGTCTGGAAAGGCAAAAGCCAAGCCTGGTGCAAAGGGACAAGCGAAGTCTGTTGCAAAGAGTCAGGCGAAGCCGACTGCAAAGGGCCAGGCGAAGCCGAGAGCAAAGGGCCAGGCGAAGTCGGGTGCAAAGGGCCAGGCGAAGTCAAAGCCCCGCGAAAAGGAGGAGCAGCCAGACATCGAGGTGGGCTCAGTGTACATGTTGAGGGCTCGTTTAGGGTTTAGGGTTTAGGGTTTAGGGTTTAGGGTTTAGGGTTTAGGGTTTAGGGTTTAGGGTTTAGGGTTTAGGGTTTAGGGTTTAGGGTTTAGGGCCCGGGTTTAATTCCTGCCCTGCTAAGCCAGGAGCAGTCAATGCCTGATGTCGCAGAGGACTTTGGGGGGGGGGGGGGGGGTGGAGTGTGCAGGTTTCATTTTGGGGTTTCGGCAACGCTTTAGGCCAAGACCAGGACACTGGGAATTAGGATTGGAGTTTAAACGATACCCTAAACCCTTTAAACCCGCGATTTAACACAAAGCGACAAACACAACCGAAAGCACTTGCACTAGACCCAGAAAAGCCCCCTAAGTTCCCTTGCAAAATGTTTCCCACTCATGGCCACGCCCCAAAGAAGCCCCAGCTGAAGACACCCTTGTGGCCAACCCTAAACCCTAGCTCCGGGGCCTCGCTTCCGCATGACAGCAGCTGGCCATGCCTTGGATTGTTGCAACGGTTTGGGGTTTAGGTTAAGGGCCTAGGGTTCCTTGTCGGGCTTGACTATAGAAAGGTGTCGCTCAAAACTAAACCCTAAACCCTCCATCCCTAACAAACCTCCTTTTGTGCCCTGCAGGTGTGCAGCAGAGTCGGCAAGCTGAGTGCCTACGAGAAGGACAGCAACTCCCGGCCCTGAGGTTTCGGCGATCCAGGGTTTAGGGTTTCGGAACCTGGTAGCAGTGACCCCGACCAGGACTGCAGGGATCGCCATCTTCGGGCCATCGCTACCATCGCGAAGCAGGACAGTCGCATGAAGGTGCCGCAGCAGCATGTCTTGGACAGGACCATGCCACTAGGCATGCATTCTGGCATGCTGTCGCCCGGATCCCACAACCCATCTTGGCCCCAAGCCCTTGGCCCAGGTCCTTCACTGTCCGGCTCACAGGCCACAAGTCCTCGATTGGTGTCTTGTGCCCTGGCTCGATCTACTGTTAGGAGCAGCATGTAAGCATCTTGAGCTCAGGTTCCAGTTAGGATCCTTTTACGTGAACAACATGTCGGACCAGCACCTGGCTCGGTGCAACCATTCATGGGGCACCCACTGCAAGGCCAGGGGTGTTTGGGGTTGAGGGCCGGGTTTAGGGTCCAGGGTCCCTGTTGGCAGGTGAACAAAAAAAAAGGCACTCCGTTTATTTGGTCTAATCATCAGGGCTTCCGGAGGGCGACCGGAGCTCAGTCGCTGAAAGTTTCGGGTTTATGGCTTTCGGTTTAAGGTTCATCCTTCCCGCCCCTTCCGAGGTGGTCCCGGGCTTGTCAAGCTGCCGGCTGGGACCCTGTCTCGTGAGGCCGGATGTGGGTTGGACCCTAATCCTAAGTCCTAAACCCTAAACCCTAAACCCTGAGGGTTTGGGGTTGTTTCGGTTCAGGGATGTTAGGGCAGGGTTTGGGGTTGTTTGGATTCTTAATTTTGGTTGTAAGGGTTCAGGGTTAGAGGGTTCTTCAGGCTTCAGCGGGTTTACACCTCCCATCTCCTGCAGCTCTCGTGATCGAACCCCCCTTCATGACTCCCCCCCACACACACACACACACACTATGACACACACACACACACAGACACATGCACACACACACACACACACACACACACCCACACACACACACACACTCTACCCTGAGCCATGTGGTTCCCCGTGTGGCCGGCACCAGCCCAGGGCCCTCCTGTCCCGCCAATCCAATCCCCCTTTACCAGGGAGGACGAGCCCCGCCAACAGGTGGGACCATGGGGCCCCTTCTTTGACAGAGAGGACGGCCCACCACCACCAGCACGGGCACCAGCCCAGGAGTTTTCTGTCCCTCCAATCCAATCCCCCTTTAGCAGGGAGGACGAGCCCCCCCAACAGGTGGTACCATGGGGCCCCTTCTTTTCCAGACTAGACGGCCCACCACCACCACAGCCACGACCACCACCAGAACCAGCACCAGCACCGGCACCAGCACCACCACCGCCACCACCACCCCCACCACCACCACCACCACCACCACCATCACCACCATCACCACCACCACGAGGAACCAAGCGGAACAAGGTTCTCCAGCTGCGGCCAAAGACGAAACACAGGAGGCCGGCCTGTCCTTCCCCTAAACCCTAATCCCTCAACCCTAAACCCTAGAGCCCTAAACCCCTAAACCTCCCTCAACCCTAAACCCTAAGCCCTAAACCCGAAACCCGAGGACCGACAGTGGTGGCGATGAAGAGATCGGCAGCCGGGGAAGAGATGGGCAGCCCGGGCGAGGTGAAGCAGGAAGAGAGCAGCCCGGGCGAGGTCAAGCAGGAAGAGATCAGCAGCCCGGGCGAGGTGAAGCAGGACGAGTGAGGGATGCTTGATCGCCGGCACGAGTGCCAAAAAGAGGGCTGGGGATTGCCCTGGTTCCTGAGGCCCCGAACACCTAAGACCCCAGAGTATGGTTTTAGTTTTGGGGTCTAGGGTTTTCGGGTTTGGGGTTTGGGGGTTTCTGGGACCCAGAGTTTACCCTAGACCGCTAAACCCTAAACCCCTAAACCCTATACCCTAAACCCTCCACACCGAAACCCTGACGAGCAAGACCCCGAGCCTCTTGGACCCTGAACCCTAAACCGCTAAACCCTAAACCCTACACCCCAAACCCTAAACAAATCTCCCTGCCGACAGGTGGCCTGGGCTCGAAGCAGCCATGACGCACCTTGGCACAGTCTGTGTTTTGGGTTTGGGGTTTAGGGTTTTGGGGTTTCTGGGACCCTGGTGTTTACCCTAGACCGCTAAACCCTAAACCCTAAACCCCCAAAACCCCAAAACCCCAAAACCCCTAAACCCCTAAACCCCTAAACCCCTAAACCCCTAAACCCCTAAACCCTAAACCCTCAACCCTACAGACGAGCAAGACCCCCAGCCTCTTCGACCCTGAACCCTAAGCCCCAAACCCTAAACCCTACACCCTAAACCCTAAATAAATCTCCCTGCCGACAGGTGGCCTGGGCTCGAAGCAGCCATGAAGCAGCTTGGCACAGTCTGTGTTTTGGGTTTGGGGTTTAGGGTTTTGGGGTTTTGTGGGACCCTGGAGTTTACCCTAAACCCTAAACCCCCCCCCCCCCCCCATTTGGACCTCGAGAAGGAGGGGGTTGGGTTTGCTTGAAAGACAGCCCCAAACCCCTAAACCCAGCCCCCCCATTTGGACCTCGAGAAGGGGGGGTTGGGTTGCTTGAAAGACAGCTAAACCCTTAACCCTTAACCCTTAACCCTTAACCCCTAAACCCCCTAAACCCCCTAAACCCCTAAACACCTAAACCCCTAAACCCCTAAACCCCTAAACCCCTAAACCCTCTTCGACCCTTAACGCCTGAACCCTAAACCCCAAACCCTAAACCCTACACCCCAAACCTTAAACTAATCTCCCTGCCGACAGGTGGCCTGGTCTCGAAGCAGTCATGAGGCACCTTGGCACAGTCTGTGTTTTGGGTTTGGGGTTTAGGGTTTTGGGGTTTTGTGTGACCCTGGAGTTTACCCTAGACCGCTAAACCCTAAACCCTTAACCCTTAACCCCTAAACCCCCAAACCCCTAAACCCCTAAACCCCTAAACCGCTAAACCCCTAAACCCCTAAACCCCTAAACCCCTAAACCCCTAAACCCCTAAACCCCTAAACCCCTAAACCCTCTTCGACCCTTAACGCCTGAACCCTAAACCCCAAACCCTAAACCCTACACCCCAAACCTTAAACTAATCTCCCTGCCGACAGGTGGCCTGGTCTCTCGAAGCAGTCATGAGGCACCTTGGCACAGTCTGTGTTTTGGGTTTGGTGTTTAGGGTTTTGGGGTTTTGTGTGACCCTGGAGTTTACCCTAGACCGCTAAACCCTAAACCCTAAACCCTACACCCTAAACCCTCAACCCTAAACCCTAAAGCCCTAAACCCCTAAACCCTGAACCCTACACACCGAAACCCTGACGAGCAAGACCCCCAGCCTCTTCGACCCTTAACGCCTGAACCCTAAACCCCAAACCCTAAACCCTACACCCCAAACCTTAAACTAATCTCCCTGCCGACAGGTGGCCTGCAGCTTGACTTGAAGCCGATGCAGCCAGGAAGCAACTTGGCTAGGGTAGGGTTTTGGGGTTTGGGATTCTGAGTGGTTTAGGGATTCTCGGGTTGGTTCAGGGTTTAGGTATAAAGGCTTTGGGGGGTTTAGGGTTTAGGGTTTAGGGTTTAGGGTTTAGGGTTTAGGGTTTAGGGTTTAGGGTTTGGGGTTTTAGGGTTTTAGGGTTTTAGGGTTTTAGGGTTTAGGGTTTAGGGTTTAGGGTTTAGGGTTTAGGGTTTTGTGGCTTTAGGGATTTGGGGTTGACGCCTTCGGTGGTTTAGGGTTCAAGTTTAGGATGCTCCTTGCCGGCAGGAGAGCTGCTGTCGGCCTCGCATCTTGATCGGTGAAAGCCGAGGCTATCTGTGTCACCTTTCGAACCCACCAACAGCCCAACAAACAGGCCCTGAAAAGCAACCCAAAAGCAGCCCAAAAACCGTGAGAAAAGCATGAGTAATCGTGAGTGGGTTCGGCTTTTAAATTGGTTCACGAGCCGAGCAGCCGCAAAAAACACCATGAGAAAAGCGTGAGAAAGCGTGAGTAGGCCCCTCCCCCGACCACAGACACAAGCACCCCGAACATTTTCGAACGTTCTCGTGTGTCCTGCCCCTGCTCAAGCACACGAGCAAGCATTTTGCTGCTCTGAAGGAGACATGGCTGGCACGAAACAACCGCCGGCCTTCGACCTCGATCAAGTTTTGAGCCATGGCAGGAACAGCAGGCAATTGATCCGACAGCCCTCGAGGCCAAACCTTTCTGCTGTAGTCTTGGGTTTGGGGTTGGGTGTTTTGTTGTTTAGGGTTTAGGGTTTAGGGTTTAGGGTTTAGGGTTTAGGGTTTAGGGTTTAGGGTTTAGGGTTTAGGGTTTAGGGTTTAGGGTTTAGGGTTTTTTCCGGATCTTGGCACAGGAGAAGTCTGGGAAGCACGAGCAGCTCTGCACCAACAGCACCCAGGCACAGGAAGCGAGAAAAATCCGAGGAGCTTAAACCCTAAAGCCCTAAACCCTGAACCCCAAGCTGTCTGTATGTTCTTCTACAGGACTCGACCCGGAAGCTCTGGCTGAAGAAGGCTAAGTTTGCTGTAGAGGAGGAGGAGGAGGATGACTGCCAGGCTTCCTCTGAGATTGCAAGCTTAATGCTGTCCATTACAACCTACTTTGGATGAGGACGCTTGCAAGCGAAACTTGGACTCGCAGTTCGCTGAAGCTGAGAATGAGGCCTTGTGTTCCGAAATTGTTCACATCGGCCCTGAAACCCCCCGACCTCACAATCAGGACGAGCCACCGAAGAAGAAGGCTGCCAAGCCTCGGCTCCCGTGCCAGGACTGGCAAGCAGGATCTGTCGCTACAAAGAACCACTCTGGATCCTGCCAGCAGGAGCAAAGCAAGCAAGCCCAGCCCAAGAAGCTTCCCAAGGCTAAAGCCAAGAGCAAGGACCCAGAACGGACATTCAACTAAATCAATATACACCCATAATGCTTCCAGCACAAGGAGACCAAGCCGCAGCAAGACGATGCTGCCTCGCAAGCTGCCCCGGAAGAGGTGGGTTTAGTCAATTCGGGGTTCATACTTTTGCTTTCCTTTGTTAAACTCCTGCCTGCAGGATGAAAGCAAGCAAGCCCAGCCGAAGAAGAATGGGAAACCGAAGGCCAGAGCTAAGGGCAAGGACCCAGACCCAAAAGCCTAAACCCTAAGCCTTAAGCCCGAAGCCCTAAGCCCTAAGCCTCCCCCGCCAGGAGACGAAGCCACTGCCGGAGGATGCTGCCGAGTCGGAAGCTGTCCCGGAAGAGGAGGAACCTCAGGAATTATTACTGGGTTTAGGATACGGGGTTCATACTTTTAAATTTCTCGTGCCTGCAGGACGAAAGCAAGCAAGCCCAGCCGAAGAAGAATCCGAAACCGAAGGCCAAAGCCAAGGGCAAGGACCCAGACCCAAAACCCTAAACCCTAAGCCCTAAGCCTTAAGCCCCTAAGCCCTAAGCCCTAAGCCTCCCCCACCAGGAGACGAAGCCACGGCCGGAGGATGCTGCCGAGTCGCAAGCTGTCCCGGAAGAGGAGGAACCTCAGGCATTGTGACTGGGTTTAGGATCCGGGGATCATACTTTTAAATTGTTTCCTTTAAACGCCTGGCTCGTGCCTGCAGGATAAGGAAGCCCAGCCGAAGAAGAATCCGAAGCCGAAGGCCAAAGCCAAGGGCAAGGACCCAGACCCAGACCCTTAACCCTAAACCGTAAACCCTAAACCCTAAACCCTAAGCCTTAAGCCTTAAGCCCTAAGCCCTAAGCCCGAAACCCTAAGCCTTTAGCCCTAAGCCCTAAGCCCTAAGCCTCCCCCGCCAGGAGACGAAGCCACTGCCGGAGGATGCTGCCGAGTCGCAAGCTGTCCCGGAAGAGGAGGAACCTCAGGAATTGTAACTGGGTTTAGGATCCGGGGCTCATACTTTGAAATTTGGTTTCCTTTAAACGCCTGGCTCGTGCCTGCAGGATAAGGAAGCCCAGCCGAAGAAGAATCCGAAGCAGAAGGCCAAAGGCAAGGGCAAGGACCCAGACCCAGACCCTAAGCCCTAAGCCCTAAGGCCTAAGCCCTAAGCCCTAACCCCTAAGCCCCAAGCCTCCACTCCCAGGACAGGAAGCCACTGCCGGAGGATGCTGCCGAGTCGCAAGCTGTCCCGGAAGAGGAGGAACCTCAGGAATTGTAAGTGGGTTTAATTGCAATTGGTTTTCCTTAAATAAATGCATGGCTTGTGCCTGCAGGATGAAAGCCAGCAAGACGAGCCGAAGAAGAATCCGAAACCGAAGGCCAAGGCGCACCCAAAGAACCCAGATCAAAACCCTAAACCCTAAACCCGAAGCCCTAAGCCCTAAGCCCAAGCCCTCAGCCTCCCCCGCCAGGAAACGAAGCCACTGCCGGACGATGCTGCTGAGTCGCAAGCTGCACCGGACAAGGAGGAACCTGAGTAATTGTAAGGGTTAGGGCCTGGGGCTCCTGCAAGCTTCCAAGTCCAAAGCCGGCCAGACCAATGCCTTTTTCGAATTCCCTAACCCTGAACCCCGAACACTAAATCCTAAACCCTGCCCAGACACGACAATCTGGCCAGGATGCCAGCTCCGCAGAGGACGAGCCGGCTGCCTTGGCATTGGACATGGAGGAGGGTTGTCATGGGATTTTGGGGTTGCTGTCGAGGCTTGTGGGTTTCCAACTTCTGGGCTGCTGCAGGATGCCACGACACCGCCTACGAAGAAGGCCCCAAGGTCGCCACCCCTCAGCTGGGAGAACCAGGATGAGAACCAGTTGCAGGCAGCCCCGAAGAAGGACCTATGTTGAATTGCAAGGGTTTATGCCATGGCTCAGGGAAGCCCTAAACCCTCAACCCTAAACCCTAAACCCTAAACCCTGAACCCTAAACCCTAAACCCTAAACATTCAGGACAAGAAGAAGCTTGCCAAGGAGGATGCCTCCAACCAGGACTTCAAGGGTGTTTCAGTTCATGGCTTTGGGGCCCGAGTTTGTACGACTTTGGGTTTTCTTCTAAACCCTAACCGTAAACCCGACCATCTGCCCAAGGCTGGCGACGACATGAGTGGAGGATGGGGCTATTGGTATGGCGAGCACAGCAAGTGGTACAACCAGGATGCCGGGCATGGCTGGAGTGGCTGGCACCAGAGCAGCTATGGGGCATGGGACAGTGCCTGGGATTGGGGCGAAAGCGCCAAGACTGCTGAGGCACCTGAAACAAAAACCTCATTGTACCCCTAAAACCGACAGCCCTGAATTCCAAACTGGGTCCGGTGGATTTGTGCACAGGAGGAGAAGGGGGCCGACCAGAAGCAGGAGGATCAGGAAGAAGCAAAGAAAAAGAAGAAGCAGCAGAAAAGGGAGGCCTACCTCAGGGCCCATGCCAAGTGGGCTCGCTTCATGCGAACTCTCGAGAGCAGCTTACAAGGAAATTGCACGTTTTTTTTGTGCATTTTATAACCACCCTAAACCCTAAACCCTAAACCCTGAACCCTAAACCCTAAACCCTGAACCCTAAACCCTAAACCCTAAACTGCAAGCCAGAGGCCCCAACTCGCCATCGGAGATCTGCTCGATCGGCAACAACGCCAAGTCGGCAGAGAACAGTGCCTCGGTGGCTTTCGAGGTTCAGGATTTGGGGCTGAGGGTTTGGGGTCCAAGTGGGGATATGTGGCCCAGGAAAGGCCGCTTTGCACTACCTCTTCGAATCCTGGGTCACCAGCGAGGAGAATTGGAGGAAAAGCAGTGTCTTTATTAACGTGGCCAACAAGGAGAGCCGGACAAGACGGGGAGTGAAGCGATGGCTGACCATCGCTGAACTCACCCAGAAGTTTGGCGAGGCAACGGCCACGGCAATCAAGGAGTACAAGGAGGCCAACCAGCCGGAGGAAGTGCGAGACAATCCGGACTGTCCGGGAGTCGAGGCAATGCATTCTTTAGGGTTTAGGGTTTAAGGGGGGTTTGGGGCTTAGGGTTTAGGGTTTAGGGTTTACGGGTTAAGTTTAGGGTTTAGGGTTTAGGGTCTAGGGGTTGTGTTTTAAGGCTTATTGTCCCTAAACCATCAGGTTGCTCGCCAGTTTTGGACCTTGGACACAGACATGGAGGAGGAGTGCAAGGAGGACTGGATCTCGCGACTCCTTACAATCAGCGACGAGAGCCCGTCGCCCGCCCCGAAGGCAAAGCGAGGAGGCAAGGCCGGTCGTGGAGGAGCATTGAAGGCCAGTTTTTTAGGGTGTCGTGAGATGAAGACTTCACAGTACACCCAAAACCCTAAACCCAAATATAAACCCGGCCCTAAACCATAAACCCCCGCCTAAACCCTAAACCCTAAGCCCTAAGCCCTAAACCCTAAACCCTAAACCCTGAACCCTAAACCCTAAACCCTTATCATGCCCAAATGCAATGTCGCCCACGTCAGGCGAAAGCGAATCCAAAGAAGAAGGCCTTGCTGCCCGATGCCCAGACACCTGATGTCACGAAGGATGCTGAGAAGGCCGAGTCTGGGCTTTAACCACCCGAAACCCTAAACCCTAAACCCTAGACCCTAGACCCTAAACCCTAAACCCTAAACTCTACCCCAGCCCAAACCATAACACTAAGCCCTGGAGGTCGTTGCCAGGGCCAGCACTCGCATCCAGGAGATCTCGAAGCTAAGCATGAAGTCGGCTCAGCTTGAAGACATGCCACTCTGACGATTTATAAGCCTCAGCCCTAAACCCCAAACCCCAAACCCCAAACCCTAAACCCTAAACCCTAAACCCTAAACCCTAAACCCTAAACCCTAAACCCCCTTCATCAGCCCGGCAGGGGGGAAGCTTTCCGCAAAGCATACTTGGACGACCTCCAGAGCAAAGTGAAGGACATCTCGAAAGCAAGGAACCGGCTGCAGGTCCTCATCGATGGGCACAAGGCCCATGATGCAAGCCATGCCCTAAAGCAAAACCCTAGGGTTCAGGGTTTAGGTTTTTGTGTTTAGGCCCCAAGTAAAACCCCAAACCCCAAACCATTCAGGAAGCTCCATAAGCCCAAAGCCCTTCCCTTTCAGGAGAAGGACATCCCGCCACAGAAGACCATCCTGGAGAACCTGCTTGCTGCCACAGATCGCCTCCTCTTGTCGGCCAAGGGCCACAGTGAGGATGCAACATCCTCAGGGGCGAGGAGCAAGGGCTCCAGGTAGGATCGGCTTGTTCTGGGCTATGCCAGGTTGATGACCAGCATATATCCGTGTATACAAGCCCTGCTAAAAGCTCAACGAAATCATCCTGGCCACATGCTGAACCAACATAGAGCCTGGACACACTCTTGTGTGTCGGAGCTTGCCATTGCAAATCCTGTGCCACCGAAAAGGTGTGACCGGGTTCCAGCTCGGCAGGTGGGGTTCTTGCAGGGGAGTGTGCGAACCCATAGGACCTGCTGCTTAGAAGCAGGCAGCTACCAACCGACTCCTCGCAGGAAAAGAATCAGGGCTGTAGCTGGCATGGTGCACCACACATGAAAGCCCTAAACCCTAAACCCTAAACCCTGAATTTCATGCCAGGCAGCACAGATCTGGAGGAAAACGCGCCCTTTTTCCTCAACATGCTGGAGGAAATCGGAGATGGGGTTGCCCTACCAGATTCAGTAGCAAACCAACAAAGCCAGGACGCCCCAAAGAAAGCCCTTGCTGAACACAGCCTAAACCTTAGCCCGAAATAGGGTTTAGGGTTTAGGGTTTCGGGTGTCGGGTTTAGGGTTTCGAGTTTCGGGTTTAGGGTTTAGGATACGAAATCAGCCGGAGTCACTAAGACCAGAAAAAAGCCCTGAAATTCCATTACCAGTTGATGCCCAGGCTTCCAGCATTACCCAGCAGATGAAATCAGCTCGGGCTGCAGTCAAGGACCATGGCCAAGACATCTATTTATACCAAGCAGGGCTTGGGGTTCTGGGCTTTTCGGGTCCTAGGTTGAAATCACCTAAACCCTAAAGCCTAAACCTTAAACCCCAAACCCCAAACCCTAAACCCTAAACCCTAGGCCCATCCTTGCATTTCTCATGGAGGGGGGTCCGTTCAATTCCCAAGGATTCCCATGGTTATTCCTCTGCAGCCACCAAGAAGCTGGCTTCCTACAAGGGCTCTGCCAACGATGCTCGAAACTTCGCTCGCTTTGCAAAGATGCCCTTGGTGACATGGCTTAGTACGACTACACTAAGGGTTTAGGGTTTGGGGTTTAGGGTTTAGGGTTTAGGGTTTAGGGTTTAGGGCTCATTGCCTCAAGCCGACACTGAGGATATGCAAATGGTTGAGGTGCCGGTCAAGCTGACTGACTTCAAAAACAGTACAAGGCCGGTACCTCTCTACAATGCTGCTGAGCTCCTGAAGTTTCTTTTTGACGATGTTGGTATTATGGTTTCGCACCAGGCTGTGGAGCGATACTGGAGACACGCCATACAGGCAGGGGTTCCCTGGGCGAAGAACTACAGCCAGCAGCCTGGTGGGTGGCCCATCCCCCTTAAACTCTTCGGGGACGATGCCACTTTCAATCAGTGCCTAGGTCTTTATTAAGGGTGGGGCAAAATGTTCTGCATGTCAGGGCTTGGCGGGTTTGGATTAAAAGGGTTTAGGGGAAGGTTTTTTTTCCCCTTTCCAGGATGGGTGATAAGACCCTGGCCTTGGTTTTGAGCTGCCCTCTCTGGAGACCGAGATCGGCTAGGAATAGCCGTTTCGTCTTGACTGTCCTGCATATGGCCGACTACCTGGGCTGGCCAACCCTGAAGCCAATTCTCCACCGTGTAGTGGCTGACCTCAATGAAGCTCGCAGGCCATTGACGACGACCGGCCGATGCTTCATGGTCACTGAGATTGGTGGGGATTGGAAGTACTTCAGGGAGGCCCTTTCCCTGAAGAGTCACTGGAATGCCCCTTTGATCTGTCACCACTGTCGGATTGCCAGACAGAACATCGACCAGCTTCCAGGCCAGCTGGATTTCCGAGGCACGGCTGCATTCTTGAGCGAGGTGAGCAAGCCCAGTGCCTCGCCCTTGGTGCTGCTCTCGGATTTCCACCCTTCGAAGATTACTTGGTGTATTCTCCACAATCTCTACCTCGGGCTGAAGCTTGGACGAAAAATTGGAAAGTTTTCTAGGCCTGGGCCATCCTGGGCCACCAGACAAGAATAGACCGATGAGACCGTTAAGGCTCTGGACAGCAAATGGTGGAGCCATGGCTTGCCTCCTGGACCTTGGATGGTGGGGGCCCGTGGGGACCGACTACCGTGTGAGACTTCGCAAGGCTTGGGACAACTTTTGTGCCTGGAGGTCCCGAAACAAGCTGGCTTCTTCGCAGCGACCTTTCACTTCTGGAATGCTTTTCAAAGCCCAGCACGGTGCATACTTGGTTGGAAAAGGATTTAACAGCAAGATCCTGGCTGCTTGGCTGGCAGAGGAGGCAAAACTGGCTTTGGATGCTACTGCCAACCCGAGCAGCGAGCTCACTCTGATGACCCATGCAATGCTGCTTGGTCCCCTGTGATCGGCTTTTGCACATTCCGTGCCATGGGGAGTTTTAGCATGGCCAAAAGAACCCACTAAACCCGAAACCCTAAACCAGGCTCTCCATCGCTCGCTATATGGACCTCTCCGATAGCTATGGCCGGTTTCTGAGCCTTGTCTCCCTTATAAGGCTTTTTTTTGCATTCCCTAACCCCCAAAACCGAACCCTCGAAGCAACGAAGGACGGCCGAGGAAGCAGACAACCTGTATGCATCTGGAATGGCATTCCTTCGGTCGCATGTGGCCCTGACGAGGATATGCCAGAGGACAGCTGTGATTTGTAGTAATGGCCCGGGAATGTTTTTTTTCATGAATTCCATGCAGGAAACGGCTGAAACGATGGCTCCTGAAGCCAAAACTGCATGTGCCCTGCTCAGCCTTTTCAGCCTTTTCCCCCTGAAACAATGCCATTTGCTGATAGCAGCCGAGGGTTTCCATGAGCAACTTGTCATGACCAGAGATTGGCGAGACTGGCCAGCACCCTTAGAAACCCTGAAGGGTGTGACTTTGGTTTAGGCTTTTGTAGCCTTGGGACCCTGTTGCTCGAGGACTGAACCAGAGGCATCTTCACGGTGCCCTGGACGAAGACCAGATGGGGTACCTCAAAAGAGCCTTGGCTGCACTAGAGACCCTTAAGCCCTGAACTGTTTCCGCCAAACCTGGGACTGAGGGCTCTCTGCTCGGGTGAAGAGGAAGGCGAGCATGGAGCGAAGTGTGCTCAAGCTGGCAGGCTTTCGCTGCATGGCGATGAAGTACAAAATTCGCCGGCTGGACCTAAACGAGTCTGCTCGAAAGCGAGCCCGGGTCTGAAAAAAGAACTCGAGATCGGCAGGGTTTAGGGTTCAGGGTTCAGTGTCCTCGGGGTGCTACCTTGAGGCCTAAACCCTTAACTCCAAGCCCAAAATCCAAGGGTTGGTACCTTAAGCCTTGGCCTTAAGCACGAACCCCAAACCCCCAGGGTTAGGGGTTGATTCACTGAACCCTAAACCCCCTGAGGGACCCTCAACCCCAAGCCCCAAGCCCAAATCCAAACCCACCAAGCATCTGAGGTAAATCGTGGCTTTGGGGCCGAATGGCCCGGAAAAGTTATCGGAGGTAAATCGTTGCTTTTTCAAGAAACGTCCTTAAACAACCAAGGGGGTTAAATATAGTTTTTTTGGGATGGGTCATGTCTATGAATAGCATTGGTATGCAAATCCCGTTTTTCGGCTGTTCGACGAGCGACCGGGAAAATCCTAGTCTTTGTGGCAACGGCCTGGTTTTCCATGGCTTTAGGAAGGTCAGGGATAATTATGAAAAAAACAATCAGGGCTTGTAGGGTTTAGGCGCCTAGACGGGCTAAGGTGTAAGGCTAGAGGTACGAGGAAAAGGGAAAAGGCAAGTGGTGGGTGAAGTGTTGGGATTGAGAGCTTATGGGTTTGGGCTTTACAAGGATTAGGGTTGGCGTTCAGGGAACCCTAAACCCTAAACCCTAAACCCTAAACCCTAAACCCTAAACCCTGTAAACAACCGCGATCTCAGAGCGGGACATGGTCAGCAAGGCCACTGTCTTCCCCTTCGCGATGTCAAGCACCGGGCCTCAAGGCAAATGTTCGGGTTCAGGGCTTTGGGAAACCCTAAACACTAAACCCTAAACCCCAAACCCTACACCCTAAGCCCCAAACCCGAAGCCCTAAACCCTAAACCCCTGAATCGCCAAACATTCATCCCGTTGCTGCGGCGCTCTGTTGGGAAGCCGACGGGCAGCGTCCAGGTACAGCAAGGCCTGGGTCGTTTAGGGTTTGGGTTTAGGGTTTGAGGTTTGGGGTTCAGTCTTCTAGGGGTTTCGGGGTTTAGGGCTTCTAGGGGTTTAGGGTTTGAGGGTTTCACGTCTTCGGTTTTAGGGTTTTAAGGATTACTGTTTGGTTTAGGACTTTAAGGTTTAATGTTTATAGGGTTTAGGGGTGGTTTGAATGTTGAGGGTTTAACGTGTTTAGGGGTTCAGGTTTACGGGGTTTAGAGATTCCGGGGTTTAGGACTAAGGGGGGGGGGGCCTGAAGATGTCTTCCATGAGGGCGCCCAGGAATTTCGAATTTGTGCTAAAGGCTTCTTGTATTTGCCTGCCACTCAGACCCTAACTCCTAAACCTAGAAGCCCCAAACCCTGAACCCTGAACCCTAAACCCTAAACCCGAAAATGTGGATGTCCACGTCCAAGAGGCACGTCCCACACTAGAGTTTCAAATTGAACTCTAGAAATAACATCATATACCCTAGAATACTGTACCACTCTAACCCCTTAGTAAGATTGAGCGTTTAGGGTTTGGGGGTTATTTTACAAACCCTACATACCTACCCACAGAGTGTATAGGGATGGAGAGAGTCTATAAGGCTTCTGTAATTTAGGGAATCCATGCGAAGCTAGAATTTACGTGCACCCTAAGCCTGCGCGCGCCCGGGACCCTTCCACGCACGGAACCCTCCTCGCCGAAGCCGTGGAGGCTCTGAAAGTGACTATTTTGGCGGTCAAGTAGGGTTCAGGGCTTAGGGTTTAGGTGACTCGGGTTTAAAGGCGTAGGGTTTAAGTTTTTAGGGTTGACTAGTGTTTATAGCTTGGTAGCCCATTAATCACATTGAAATAAGGGTACCCTTTTCTGGGTGGGTTATTTTATACGGGAACCTTGAACCAGAAAATGGGAAAAGGGTACCACTGGGCTACCCTTTTACTAGGAGTTCGGGGATCCATCCAACGACCTGCCTGCGTCAGGGACACGAAGCTCAATGTCAGGAGGGCGAAGGACACTGTGAACATCAGCCTGTCTCAAGCAGAACCCTCCACCCCCTAACAAACCCTAAACCCTAAACCCTAAACCCTAAACCCTAAACCCTAAACCCTAAACCCTAAACCCTAAACCCTAAACCCTCCTAAACTCCCTACACGAACTCCAAAAACGAAACCCTGTAGGGCAACAGAGTAGGAGCTCTGGACCAAGCAGCCCCGAACTCCAGCCATCTTTGAGGCTGAAAACCGCTAGCTTCGTCTACACGGAGTGCCTGCTGCAACTAATACCGGGTTGGGGTTTAGGTGCTTTGTGCCCTAAACCCTAAACCCTAAACCCTAAACCCTAAACCCTAAACCCTAAACCCTAAACCCTAAACCCTAAACCCTCACAGCATGGCTTGGATCTAGCGTCCCCTAAACCCAACAAGGGAAGCAAACCCTACAGCTGTCGCTTTTGGGGTACCCTCAATACGAAATCACATGAGCTCCTAAACCCTAAACTCTAAAACCCTATAACCCTAACCCTATACTCCTGAACCCTAAACCCTTTCACCCCAAACCCCTGGAATCCTAAGCCCTGCACCCTAAACCCGAGTCATATGAGCCCCACAAAGGCCACAGTACCGGAGCCACCGTATCTTGAGTAATTACGACTATGATGACGACGGTTAGTTTTACCCTTCTGCATACTACCATTGTCACTACTATTACTATAGTTGCTACGATTATTGGTTCTAAACCCTGAACCCTAAACCCTAAACCCTCAGAGAAGCCCCCCATGGTGGTGCAGACTCACATGGCCTGCTGTCCACCAGGGCTCTCTCCATGACCATGCCAAAGAAGACCTTGCCGCTGTGGGGTTTCGGGCTTAGGGGTTTTGGGCGCTTAGGGTTTAGGGTTTAGGGGTTATGTTTTAGAGTGTTTCGATATGTATTTACGAACTGATTTTCGGATGTTTGGGTGTGTTTTGTTATTGTTGTTTGGTTTTGGCTTTTGTTGTGTTTTTTTGGGGGTGGCGGGACTGGGGATGGGTGGGTATGGATGGCCAGAACTCGCCAACCACGAGCAAGAGCTTCATTTGGAGTCCAGCGAGTAGGGTTTAGGGTTTAGGGTTTAGGGTTTGGGGTTCAGGGTTCAGGGTTCAGGGTTCAGGGTTTAGGGTTCAGGGTTCAGAGTTTAGGGTTTAGGGTTTAGGGTTTAGGGGTCAGGGTTTAGGGTTTAGGGGCCAGATGGTCCTTGAACCATGAGCTCAACCCTTTTGCCCCTGAGATGTCATGACGTTGCAACGCTAAGGACATGCAGGCAAGATGATGCAAGAGGGGTTGGGCTTAGGACCGAACCCCTATACCCTGACCCAAACCCGGACCTTAAAGCCTAATCCCTAACTCCTAACCCTAAAGTAGGGTTTAGGAGTAGCCTTCAACAGCCGCTCTGGAATTCTGGCTCTTCGGGTTTAGGGTTTAGGGAAACTGTATAGGGTTTTGGGGGGGTGGCTTTTCGGCCCGTTTAAGTTCTTGCTTTTGCTCTGGTGCCCTGGCCTCTTGTTTCTGCGCCGATGCCCTGGCCCCTGTGAAAGTTTGTTTTTGTTCTGACGCCCCCCAAAACCCTAAACCCAACACCCTAAACCTGGCCCCTTTGAATTTTGGCCTTGGCTCTGATGCACTGGCCCCCTCAAGTTCGTGCGTTTGCTCTGATACCTTGGCCCCTTTGGGGCTTTGCTTTTGCTCTGGTGCCTTGGCCCCTTTTGGAACTTGCGCTTTTGCTCTGGTGCCCTGGCCCCTTTCTATTTTCTTGGATTTTCCCCGATGTTTAGAGTTTGTTGTTTACTCCGACGGTTGGCCCCCCCTTTTTCTTGGCTTGTCTTCACCACTTGAGGCTACAGCTGCAAGACCCGGCTAGAACAAACCGGCTGCTTTTTTGGGTTCAGGGTTCGGGAGTACTTGAGACCCAGGCCGAGACGAAGGTGGACAGCATCAGGCCCATCAAAGCGCCGCAGACGACATCGGCGCCTGCATTCCCCAAACCAAACCCTTGAAACCTTAAAGCCAAAAACCCCTCCAAACCCAAAACCCAAAACCCAAACCCCAAACCCCAAACCCCAAGCCCCAAGCCCCAAGCCCCAAGCCCCAAGCCCCAAGTCCCAACCTCTAACCCCAAACCCCTTTAAAAAATAACCAATCAGCACAAAACGCAGCAAAACACCTTGACTCTGTGCTTCGCATGGTCCGTGGTCCAAAGTAGGGTGGTTTGGGGCAACTTCCATGAACCCTTTAGAGGGGACCCTCAG
Source organism: Symbiodinium natans (assembly GCA_905221605.1). Taxonomy (NCBI): domain Eukaryota; class Dinophyceae; order Suessiales; family Symbiodiniaceae; genus Symbiodinium; species Symbiodinium natans. The sequence goes on along the minus strand of CAJNDS010002174.1, from coordinate 547,109 downwards.
CCCGAAAAGACTTGGATAGAGGGCTACTGACGACATGATGCAGGTAAATCACTGCACGCCCTCAGTGATGTCCTACCTCAAGACTTGCGTTTCGGGCGTAGGGCCTATAGGGTTTCGGGCACAACAGAACTTGACTGCAACTGGGATAAGGGCCGTCCACGCCAGTCTGGACTAGGAGGGTGGTCGCGCGATCGTCAGCCTGAAGTGGCAGCGACTGCCTAGGGTTTAGGGTTTAGGGCTTAGGGTTTGAAGCGACGAACGATCGACCTACGTTCACTTGATGACACCAGGACTAGCGGTTGCTCACGACTCCCATGTCGAACTCTAAAGGTTTGTGTAGCCTATACTCCCCTTAGGACCTTAATAAAAATACTCTGTTTATATCCTCTTGGGTTTTTATCAGAACAAAAATAAAGAAAATCCCGAGGGGGATATAGTAGCGGACTTCATACTGCAGGAAGCTGACCCGACCTAGCTGAACGGTGAGCTGCAAACTGCACACCTCCGACTCTTGCCTGGTTCGCCTAAACCCTGAACCGAAATAAATCCGAAACCCTAAACCCGAAACCCTAAACCCCAAACCCGAAACCCGAAACCCTAAACCCCAGTCAGGAATCCATGTCATGCTTCTCAGGGATGGATCTTCGAAGCGGAACTTGATAGGTCCCTGACGATCTAAACCCAAGAGTAACCTAGGAATAGCAAGAGTTTTCAAGAATTTTGGAAGTTTGAGGTTTAGGACGGTTTAGGGTTCCTCATCCCCAAAAAAAGCTTGGCGTCCAGGAACCATCGTATCATAAGGGCAACTTTATTTTTTGGATAGGAGAACCCAAAACCAAAATACCACTGGGCTACCAAGAAAGCAACACTGATCATGGGTTTCCCTGCTACCTCCCCTCTATACTACCCCCCCTCCTAGGTTCTCCCCTTAGATCGCTGGGCTTAATTGTCCCTGAATTCCCTTCCTTCTGGGGGAGCCTAGGGGGGTGTAGAGGGGGGTAGTACCCCTAAACCCTAAACCCTAAACCCTAAACCCGATGGAGGGGGGTAGTAGGGGAACCCATAAACTGATGAGAGTCTCGCCCCCAAATATGTCCGTGCCTGGGCCAGGAACACCAGAACCAACGGTGCAACAAGCGCCAGGGCAGTGGACATGGTCCTCCGCAAGGGCGCACAGGCTCTGAGTCGAGGGATTCTGTGCATCTAGGGTCACTTCTCTAAGTTATGGTCCCTTCTTGGGGTTAGAGTTCTAAGCCGCTAAGGGTCTTTAAGGTGCCCCAAACGGAAAACGACCCTAAGAGAACTGACCACATGGGTAGTTTCCGCGGCTCTCTTCCGATGTCAACCGCCAAAGAAGTTTTGGAGAGATGTTGGCGACCCTTTAGGATAGTTACAGTGTCCCTTGATATGGGTTTAGGGTTTAGGGTTTAGGGTTTAGGGTTTAGGGTTTAGGGTTTAGGGTTTAGGGTTTAGGGTTTAGGGTATTATCGGGGTTAGGGTATTAAGGGCCCTTAACAGGGGACCCCTTCTCAAAAGCCCTTTATAAGCCCCATACTAAGGGACCATAGAACTACCCTTAGAAAGAATTGACACGCGGACTGGTCCTGTCGCTTAGCTTGGAAGAGAGCACGCCGTCCGACGACCTGGAGGGTGCTCTAGACCGACTAGGGAGTAGCTTTTGGGGGGGTTTACGAAAAAAGGGGACCCCCAATATAGATTCCCGGTAGGATCAATAGGGTACCCCCAATTTCGGAAACCCCTATTTGGGATACGAACAGAAGACTGATCAGAACCCTGCCTATCATAACCTGACCTTCCCTTTCCTTCCTTCCTTCCTTCCTTCATTCCTTCCTTCCTTCCATCTTTCCTTCCTTCTCTCCTTCTCCTCCTACCAGAGGCCTGTAGGGTTCAGGCTGAGGGTTTTAATAAGGTATCAGGATGGTAAGGATATCCGCAAGGCATGGTATTCTGGGAAGCCAGGTGGATGATTGGGGTTTAGGGTTTAGGGTTTAGGGTTTAGGGTTTAGGGACACAGCGCAAAGGCTCCAACGCGTACTGCTCGGCCGTCCCGTACTGCGTGCTCCGTGGCTCCCGCGGCCTTAGGATGAACTGAAAGATGAGCAGGGTTGAGGGTTGAGGGTTGAGGGTTGAGGGGTTGAGGGTTGAGGGTTGAGGGTTGAGGGGTTGAGGGTTGAGGGTTGAGGGGTTGAGGTTGTAAGGATTAGGGTTGAGGGTGTAAGGATTCGGGGTTAGGGCTTAGGCCCCAAGATGTCCCAAGAAATCAAACATCCGAGGCCTGAAGCCTTGAAAGCAAGCCCAATATCCTTTGCACCGAAACGCCAGAACTTGGTACCCCAGTAACCATATTATAATTTATAATGGGCTAATTTGTAAGGGATATAAGGGAACCTTGAACCCAAAACAAAAAAGGGGAAAAGGGTACCGCTGGGCTACCAAGAGGATGAAGTACTCAAATCCTTTCAGTGCTGCTGTCGGCTTAGGGTTTAGCGTTTGGGGTTTCGGAGTCCTGCGTTAGACGAGGCACTCCAGACCTGTGGCTGATTCGCAGCAGGGCCGCAAGAAACCCTAAACCCTAAACCCTAAACCCTAAACCTAAACCCCAAACCCTAAGCCCTAAGCCCTAGACCCCCATATGAACTCGCGTTAAGGGCTGAGAGCCGCACTCCGGCTGCAGGACGCTGGGGAGGATGGCTCCAAAGGCCGCCTCAGTGTGTAGCCTAAACCCTAAACCCTAAACCCTAAACCCTAAACCCTAAACCCTAAACCCTAAACCCTAAACCCTAAACCCTAAACCCCAATCGTTCACGAGTCTTGATTGAGGTCTTGGAGGTCTTGGAGAGCATAGGGAGCTTTGAATCATTGCAGGGTTTGAAAGGTCAGAAATTGGGTTTGGGGGGCGGGCGTTTGCTGAGAATGCACTTGGGTGCTTCTACAAATAGAGTTGTACTCTGCTGAGGAGTTGCCACGAAAAAAAAACAGTATGGGTGTTTCCGAAAATAGGGGTACCTTTTTTAGGGGTCCCTTTAAGGTACTCTAGTCTATTTTGGGAAAAAAGGGGTACCCCAATTTTGGGAAATGCCCAGTATGGTTCAACATTGGTTTCTTGAGGGTATCTTAGAGTGACCCTATCGGGGTCTGAGAGAGGTGACCCTATCAAGGTCTGAGGGGCCTTTTCTGGGCCTACGTGGAGGCCGTGCTGTGAGGGCGTGTTAGCCGTCGGGCTGTGACGCTTTGGGCTCAGGGATTGCGGGTGCTGAGTTGTAAGCTCCAACCCCCAAACTCTCAGTTTAGTAGTTCGGGAACTATCTTGCAAAAAGGGCACCCTTTCTTTGGTTGGCTACTTATAAGGGAACCCAGAACCCCAAAAAACGGTAAAGGGTACCACTGGGCCCGGATAGCATCCAAGGAAATGTCATCGGCGAAGTCCTGCTTCCAACTGGAGTCCGGCGTGCCCAAGGGGCACTCTTTCTCGAGCAGCTTCTCCGTCATCTCGGCCAAGACGAGCGACGGGGTGGCAAGCAAGAAGACCATGCACTCCATGAAGACTTCGGGATCTCTGAAGCCATCGAAGGAGGACCTCTCTGGCACTCCCTCACGTTGCGGAATGTCGTCGCTTGAGCTCGCTACGTGGTTGATGAGAACAGCCTTCTTGGACACATAAGCCTCCGGAAGAGGGCTCCCACAGCTTTCAAACACTGCATGCCGGCAGCTAAGAGCTAATACAGGGGTCGGAATATATAAAAAAAGAACTCATAATGTTCCTTATGGTCCCTTTGTAACTATATCATAATGACGCCCAAAACCCTACTCTGATTATTCAGGCCCCTGGGCTTTGGAGGATCCAGTGTTGAACGGGCTGGGGAATGCATGGTTTAGCAGGGCGGCTCTATGGCTCCAGGGGAAACTAGGGTACTTATCAGCAATCCCTAAACCCTAAACCCTAAACCCCAAACCCCAAACCCCAAACCAAAGAATCCTTACGAGCACTTCGGACTTCAGAGGGTAGCTGCAGTGCACGCCGCGGCACTGTGTTCCACTCCCCGGTCCAGCCCACCTCCTGGCACAGCAGGGCCCCAGTTTAGGGTTTAGGGTTTAGGGTTTAGGGTTTAGGGTTTAGGGTTTAGGGTTTTGGGATGTAGGGTTTAGGGTTTCTTTGCTGTCCGAAAGCCTACAAGCCCCAAATGCTAAACCCTAAACCCTAGACCCTCAACCCAAACCCTAAACCCTAAACCACGCTAAGCAGGTCCTTCGGCTTTTCGACATCTCCATCGGCAGTCCTTTGGTTTCGCTTGGGGCGAAGGTTTGGGCGACTGCAAATGCTAGGGAGCTGGCGCTTGGGATGTCGAGGTTTAGGGTTTAGGGTTTTGGGGTTTGGGGTTTAGGGTTCAGGGTTAGGGTTTTGGGGCTTGGGGTTTAGGGTTTAGGGAGTGCCTCTCCCCCGCGCCCCCTTTGCCCATGCCCAAGACTACGTCGATTTCAGCCAGCCAAAAATCAGTACGTCGTACCCGACTGTACTGCACAAGTCCCAGTTGAGGACCACGGCTTTCTCTCAAACCCTAAGCTCAAAAGTTCGAAGCCCAAGGTCTCTGACACCCTAAGAAACGGTGAGCCTTAAACCCTAACCCCCCCCCCCCCCAAAAAAAAAAAAAGAAAAAAAACTCTCAACAACCATAAGCCCACGAAAACCCCAAGGCCCTCTCACTCCTAAACCCTCAACCTCGTCAACCTCCTGAAGCCCTTTAGGGTTTAGGGTTTAAGGTTTAGGGTTTAGGGTTTAGGGTTTGGGGTTTAAGGTTTAAGGTTTAAGGTTTAGGGGTTAAGGTTTAAGGTTTAAGGATTAAGAATTAGGAACCCCCTGAAACAATCCGGCACCAATCTGGAGCCCCGAGCCCGCCAGCTGCGTCGGCTCCGCTGGGAGTGTAGCGCAGGCGGGCCCTCCGCGGGTTAAAGCCCGAAAGCTGTTCAGGGCTAGGGTTTAGGGTTTAGGGTTTAGGGTTTAGTGTTTACGGTTGAGGGTTAGAGCCCTAAGGTTTAGGGTTTAGGGTTTAGGGTTTAGGGTTCAGGGTTCAGGGTTCAAGGTTCAGGGTTTTAGGGTTCACGGTCAGGGTTGAATCCACAGTCTGCACTAAACCCGTGTTGAGAGTTGATAGTGTATAGGGTTGGGGGCTTGAAACCAGGGTTTCAACAGTGTCGTCTTCCTGAAGTTCGTACAAGATGCGCCTTCAGGCGACTTCGCAGGAATGGCCACCCTAAACTCTAAACCAACCCTAAACCCTAAACCCTAAACCCTGAAGCCTGAAGCCTATAAAATGTTTAAAGAGCTGCTGGGGGCCAGAGGTACAGGATTGGCTTTTTTCGAAGGGTGGGGTTGAGGGTTGAGGGTTGAGGGCTGCGGGCTGAGGGTTGAGGGTTGAGGGTTGAGCGTTGGGGAGTTTTTGACCATTTTGGGTTTTGGGGTTGAGGGTGGTGTAAAACTAGGAGCAGGGTGCAGTGCGACTGGGTGTCCTAGCCCTGTTGGGCGTGAACATCCTTTGCCCTTTACCCTAACCCCTAAACCCTAAACCCTAAACCCTAACCCTAAACCCTATACTACAAATTTTAGACCGACCCCCCACGTGGCTGCGCCTAAGGTCGCGCGCATCACAGCCGGCCAGGTCGCTTCGGGCCTCGCTCGTTGGCTGAAGACCTCTACTCAGCCCATGCCAGCTGAGGGTCTTCATCCTAAACCCTAAACCCTAAACCCTAAACCCTAAACCCTAAACCCTAAACCCTAAACCCTAAACCCTAAACCCTAAACCCAGGATGTGGGATTTGCACGTAGAGGGGTGGGCTGACATGTGCCCCTCAGCGCACGGCCCGCAGGCCCAGAATCAGGAAGCAAAAGCAGGACCTCGGCGTGCGCTTCTTGAGGGTTCAGGGTTTAGGGTTCAGGGTTCAGGGTTCAGGGTTTAGGGTTTAGGGTTTAGGGTTTAGGGTTTAGGGTTTAGGGTTTAGGGTTTAGGGTTTGGGACGCATGTCAATTGGGATGTTCCCGGAAATTGTTCACATCCACTTTGTACTAACAATCCTTGTGGCTGGTAAGTGGCTGGAAGGGGCCCAGATCCCTCAAGAGAAGTGGCTTGTGCGGGGCGAGACACCTGACTGCAAATCCATTGTAAGGGACCTGGTCTTGCACAGCCTCTCACTGTAAGAACGCCAAATTGATGTACGTCGCCTTATTCCAGGGACCCCATCTTACATGGTCTCTCCGTGAAGAACACCTAAACTTGCGTATTTTCTTACCCTGGGACCCATTCTTACATGGCCTCTCTCTGAAAAAACACCGAAACTTACGAACTCTCCTCCTTAACCAAGGGACCCGATCTTACATGGTATCGGCACTGAATTTATAGGCACCTGGAAATTGCTTAGGCCCCTTCCCCTAAACCCTAAACCCTCAACCCCATACCCTAAACCCTGACCCCTAAGACCTAATCCCGAAAACAACTCGTCATGCGCTTGTAAGTCGAGGGCAGGCCGTCGCAGGCGGCAAATTGCCAGGTCTTGTCCGTCGCCTTTGCGAAGTGACACCCCCCTCCCCCACCCCCACAAAAAAAGAAAGAAAAACACATTCTTCCTTAATCAGGGCAATAAAGGGATTATGATCTTGTATTTTCGTTTGAGGATTCTTAAGCAACTAGTAGGATAGGGTTCTCGCGGTTCTCGCGGTGGTGTATACTATCGCACGGACACGATCTTGGCAAGTGGTCAGGCTCCCGCATTGCCCCTAAACCCTAAGCCCTAAGCCCTAAACCCTAAACCCTAAACCCTAAGAGCAGGCCCTAATTTCTTGTAAAAGCTACGGGGGATGAAGGTCTGGGCACTTATGTCTGATAATGAGCCGGAAAAGTAAACAAAGCAACAAAAAACAACCGAACAGGTTTAGGGTTTAGGGTTTGGGGTTTAGGGTTTAGGGTTTAGGTTTTAGGGTTTAGGGTTTAGGGTTATCAGCCTGGAAGACAGCTTAGAAAAAACAGACACACACACACACATAGAACACGTGCCATGAACATCATCTAAACCCTAAACCCTAAGCCCTCAGCCCTGAGCCGTAAACCCTAAACCCGAAACCCTAAACCCTAAACCCTAAACCCTAAACAAATATGCCAATGGTTTCGGTTTTCAGTGTGTGTGTGTGTGTGTCTTACACTCGAAGCCCTGGCTACACGACATTTGCAAAAGAGCTGGCTCCAGCTTCCTTCTATCCGAGTGCATACATGCTCACTTCTCGAAAACATGGTCCCTTTTGGGGGGGGGGGGGGGGGGGGGGCGTCTATTGCAAGGCGGCCCCTCTTATTTAGGGTACCTAAAGGGACCATGATTTAGAGGACTGACCGTATGGTTCTGTGGTGCATTAGCATGGTCACGGAGTTAATTCCGAGCACCCCAACAAAAAAAACCTTCAGCCCAACTCAACCGCTGTAAAGTCCAGTTCTGAGTAGGGGGTTAGGGTTTAGGGTTTAGGGTAATGAGCCTGAGCGCATTGCCAAGCCTGACTTGCCAAATCAAGATCTGGATTTTGGGATGTGTCCCCTTTTACTAACCTTAACAGGGTTTGGGGTTTAGGGTTTAGGGTTTTAGGGTTCAGGGTTTTGGGGTTTGGGGTTTCGGGTTTTGGGCGGGGTACTATCTGGATCTGCCACAGCTGAGACTGGCGCGTAGATCAGAAGCATGACCCGGATGACCCATGCCAGGTACGCCCCTGGTACGAAAACATTCCAGAAGATGTCTGGACCCCAAACCCTAAAAAACCCGAAACTCTAAAAATCCTAAAAACAAAACCTATAATCAAAACCCATAAACCCTATATAAACCCAATAATTATTAAGCCCAAGATCCTAATCCTCCATATTACCGCGCTGTTCAGCCTAAAGCCCCACATCGCGAGGATGATTTCGGCTTGGCGTGTGACAAGTTCACCCTAAACCCTAAACCCTAAACCCTAAACCCTAAACCCTAAACCCTAAACCCTAACAGTACTTAGGGTTTAGGGTAAAGGTTTAGGGGGTCCAGCCCTCAAGCCAGACTGTCGGAAGGCCACCTTGAACCTAGGTTTAGGGCGTAGTCTTTAGGGTTTAGGGTCTCGGCTGTGAGGGGCTCCAGGTTTGGGGTTTAGGGTTTAGGGTTTAGGGTTTCGGATTTAGGGTTTGGGGGATGGGTGTAGAAATATACACACAATACCGGCTTTCTGACTTCCGCAGCAGCGAGTCCATGTCGGACACACACGAGACAAGCAACTGTCTTCATGTATCTTCATGCTTGTCTTCCTTTTTGTTCACTAAGGACCCATGTACGTATCTATAGGTACATGGACCCTTGGGGGTTTGCTATTATGCATAGTCGTGTGTCTATCTATCTGTTGAGTACTCTTCGATATCAGACTTAGATGTTATCGATTTCGATGGGTTCTTTGAGGGGGGGCCGAGACCCCAAAGTGAAAACCAAAATCCGTAGAAGTCCCAGGACCAGCGGTGAACCCGGAACCCTAATTCTACATCCGGAAGCCAAAATCCCAGACCCCAAACCCTACTCTGAACCCTAACCCCAAACCCTAAACTCCGAACCCTAATTGCCAAACCCTGATGTCTGCCTTGAACTCTGAGCCCTGTAAACCCTGGCCCCAGGAACTCCCCACCCCCCCCTCCAGCCCCCCGAAGTTTCAGGGGCCCTTAATATGGTCCCTAACCTCCTTTAAAGAGCTCTGATGTATGGGTCCTGAATTTGTATAGGGTATATACGGGGTAAATAAGGGGTTTAGGGAAAAAGGGCCTATGCTAAGGGACCATGTACCCCAAAAACCCTAAACCCCAAACCCTAAACCCTGAACACTAAACCCTTAAACCCTAGGGCCTAGCAGCACCAGCAGCATCTGAAAGCCACCATCCTCATGGCTTCGGGGGCCCTCCCAGGGACACCTCAGACCAAAAACAGACTTCCTCCCTTCAAGTTTAGGGTTTAGGGTTTAGTAGCGTTTAGGGCTTGTGAGGATTTTAGATCGGCAGAGGACTGTTGCCCCAAAACAACCACTGCCGGATCATCCAAAATCCTTGGGGGGCCTCGATGAGGACTGTGGGGGAGTCCGCCGAATGCCGATTGCCACACTGCCATGAGGGGCGTAAGGTTTAGGGCTTCTAGGGCTTACAGGGTTTATAGGGTGTAGAGGGTTTGTAGGGTGTAGAGGGTTTATAGGGTTTACAGAGTTTCTAGGGTTTATAGGAACTTAGAAGGTTTGAGAGGGTTTCTAGGGTGCATAAGGTGTATAGGCTTTAGGGCATAAAGCCTCTAAAAAGCAGCCTTCTTGCTATCGTTTCAAGGCCCCCACCACGCTGTGAGTATGGCCGAGACGAAGAAGGTCTTGCTTCCCAGCCTGATGCGCAGTCTCTGGGAGTCTGTGATGAGGGTTTTTTTGAGGGCTTGCCCTAAACCCTTTAAACCACCCTAAACCCTGAACCCTAAACCCTAAACCCCTGATCCCTGAGAGCCTGAAACCGAGTTCTGGTTGGGAGTCACAGATGTCACCTTGAGACCTCGACCCTAAATCCAAGACCCTGCAAACCCTCATAAGAGCGGCAAGACGACCATCAGCGCACTGACTCCGACCCAAACCCTAAACCCTAAACCCTAAACCCTAAACCCTAAACCCTAAACCCTAAACCCTAAACCCTAAACCCTAAACCCTAAACCCTAAACCCTAAACCTAGGGCTCAGGGAAGATCAGCTCCAGGCTGGCCGATGGAAGTCCTGGCGCGCGATTTTATTTGTGTTACTGTTTAGGGTTTAGGGTTTAGGGTTGAGGGTCTAGAGGGTCACTGTTCTAGCATTCATAGTCATTAGGGGGTTCCAGGCTTAGGAAAAAAACCCACCCGCCCAAAGAATCCCATAACATTAAGAAAATATACAATTTTCATCCAAGGACTTGCCTTAATCGACGAAGGGCTTGCCTTATCCGACGAAGGACTTGCCTTATTCGACGAAGGACTTGGCTTATTCGACGAAGGGCTTGGCTTATTCGACGAAGGGCTTGGCTTATTCGACGAAGGACTTGGCTTATTCGACGAACGGCTTGGCTTATTCGACGAAGGGCTTGGCTTATTCGATGAAGGACTTGGCTTATTCGACGAAGGGCTTGGCTTATTCGACGAAGGACTTGGCTTATTCGACGAAGGACTTGGCTTATTCGACGAAGGACTTGGCTTATTCGACGAAGGACTTGGCTTATTCGACGAAGAACTTGGCTTATTCGACGAATTCATTAGGGCTTAAATAAATAAATAAATAAATAATATATATATATATATATATATATATATATATGAAGAGAGGTTTAGGGTTTAGGGTTTAGGGTTTAGGGTTTAGGGTTTAGGGTTTAGGGTTTAGGGTTTAGGGTTTAGGGTTTAGGAGGGGAGGGGGGGAGCAGAGCCCTAGGCACTGCAACCCAGAGCTAGGGTTTAGGGTTTAGAGTTTAGGGTTTAGGGTTTAGGGGTTAGGGTTTAGGGTTTAGGGTTTCGGGTTTGGGGGTTTCGCAGTGGTTTATGGCCTATTCAACACTGAACCCCTACACCTCGAATGCGTTAAGCGTCTAACACAAGCCGAAAACTTGAAGCTTCACACACAACAAAGATACACCTAAACACGTTGAAGCCTACAACCTGCATGTTTACCCTAAACCCTGAAGCCGACACCTTAAACCCAAAAGCCTAAACCTCGACCATCCACCCCCCCCCCCCCCACCCCAAGAAAAAAAAAAAGTGATAACAAAAAACAACAAAAACCTGAACTTGAAATCCTGAAGCCGCGGCCCAATTCAGGGGGTTCTTTATGGGGATTGAGAAAAAAAACAACAACAAAGGCCAAAGTTCAGGCTTTAGGGAGTTAGGGTTTAGGGACTTAGGGGGATTTCGGGTTGCATAATCACAATAAGGGCACCCTTTTCTTGGTGGTTGGGCACTTTGTAAGGGAATCTTGAACCTTAACCCCCCCCACCCCCACGCCCCCAAAGAAAAAACAAAAGGGGAAAAGGGGTACCACTGGGCTACCCTAAACCCTAAACCCTAAACCCTAAACCCTAAAAATCCCCAAGCAGAAGATCCTCAATCATCAGGGTTCAGGGTTTGAGGTTTAGGCTGGAATCGTCCCAGAGGTGGAAGAGCTTCAGGCAAAACCCTAAAGTCGGCCCCTGCTCCCTCTGATACTAACCCTCCTTACTTGGGAATCTAACAGGGGGTACTGATTAAGAACTGTTAGGGTTTAGGGTTTAGGGTTTAGGGGTTAGGGGTTAGGGTTTAGGGGTTAGGGGTTAGGGTTAGGGTTTTAAACATCCCAACCCTCGAGCCAAAACTTCCCCCACTTCCCTGTCCTGAGAATGGAGCTGCCGAAGAGGGCAGCGTCGAAGCCCATCTTGTACTACACTTGTCCCGCAGGGGCAGGCTATGGTCCGGAGCCCCCCGGGCTGAATTCACCTGAGTCCTTTTTGGTGCTCCGTACGAGAGCGTATCAGAAGTGCACCATAGAAGGTGAGATGTCCCCTCAACACCTGGGACTTCATGTCGACCCCACATGTCACATTAACAGCTGCATTGCTGCATCCCGGATTTAAACCCTAAACCCTAAACCCTAAACCCTAAACCCCGAACCCTAAACCCTAAACCTCTAAACCTGACCATTTGAGGCAGGCCATGGCTGCCGCGGCAAGTGCGGGGCTCCCTTGTGCCGCAGCAGCCCGTATGTACAGTTCGCTATGCAGATGAGAAGCCACACTTTGCGGCTCTTGAGCCAAGCCGCGGTAAGGCAAACCCATAAGGCCCAAACGAACACGAACGTCTAACACAAGAACCCTAAACCCTAAACCCTAAACCCTAAACCCTAAACCCTAAACCCTAAACCCTAAACCCTAAACCCGAACCCTAGCACCCAGACATAAACATCGACCACACCCCGCATGTCAAGGCTTAGGGGCGACAGGGGGCTTGGCATTTTAGGCCCGCTGTCCTGAGGCTTGGTGATCAGGTGCGTATCTTAGTTGTCCAGTACCTAGGGGTTTTAAAGGTTAACCTTTGGGATTTTAAGGGGAATATATTAACCCAAAAAGGTTAAAGGTTACCCACTCTACTACTAAGGTATTGGCAACAGTTAGTGCTTTGGGTGGTTGTTTCGAGTTCTAAAGGAAAGCTGTTGGCAATATTCCGCCCCACACTCTCCCTGGAGCCCATCAACCCTGGCCCATGGACCCCGAATCTACCCCTAAACCCTGCGACTTTAACCCCGAAACCCTAAACCCCAGACCCAAAACCCTAAACCCTAAACCCTAAACCCTAAACCCCAAACCCTAAACCCTAAACCCTAAACCCACGGCTTGCAAGCCGGCTTTTTGCTTCTGGTGCGGCCGTTGCTCGCTGTCGGAATCAGTGGAGTACCCAGCAGACCAGGGGAAGCCTGTGACCTGCCTGAGGTTTGGAGGCTATAGGGTTTGGGGTTTAGGGTTTAGGGTTTGGGGTTTAGGGTTTAGGGTTTAGGGTTTGGGGTTCAGGGTTTGGGGTTTGGGGTTGAGGTCTAGAGTGTAGGGGTGCAGGAGTTTAGGGGCTTCAGGGGTATGGGGCTTTAGGTGATTGAAGAACAGGAGAACTCTATGTTTGGGCGGTCTTATGAGGGAAACGAAGACCCCCCGGCAACAACGGGCGAGTAAAGACATGGGTGTCCTACGGTTGGACATTTGGAGCTTGAGTTTCAGTAACAAGGGTTTAAGAGGTTTCCGGAGGCTAGTTAGTCAGTGCGAATAAGTGTTCAGAGTTCCCGAAACCCTAAACCCTAAGCTTAACCCTAAACCCCAAACCCTAAACCCCAAACCCTGAACCCCAAGCCCCTAGGGTAAGAGGCTTCATTTGTTTGGGACGATGAATTGAAGGACCGAGGCATGCTTCTTTCAGGGAATAGGACAGGTGCTCTGAAGCTGTCCGGTCTAGGCTCGCGACCAGAACCCTAACCCTAAACCCTAAACCCTAAACCCTAAACCCTAAACCCTAAACCCTAAACCCTAATCATACCCTCGGCAGTCTTAGGCATTTCGGCCTGAGCTTGCTGCACGCAAGGCTTGCGTGAGCCTCACGGATGTAGGGATCCTCTCAAGCAGGTGATGGGACGAGCATGGGCAGAAGCAGGGCGTCGACTCATCCTGTACTTCCAGGTATCTCGCTGATTGTGCCCTCAGGGGTTAAGTTTTTCTTTTCTTTTAATTTTAAGTTGGTAGCCCGGTAACCATATTCATAACAAGGGCACCCTTTTTTGGGTTGGTTTTCTTTTTTTCAGGGAAACTCATAACCCAAAAAAAAGGGGTAAGGGTACCACTGGGCTGCCAAGTGTAGGTTTCTAGCAACCCTGGTCCCTGGAGGCAGTCATGCCGGAAAAGAAAGACCAAAAGTCCCTTAGAAGACTCCTAAACCCTAAACCCTAAACCCTAAACCCTAAACCCTAAACCCTAAACCCTAAACTCTAAACCATTCACCCTTCGAAGACAAGCTTGCGACTTGCTTGCTGGCCAGCCTCGCCGCATTCTCACTGGAACCTGCCCTGAGCCGGCGAACCTCTCCCATCTGCCGTCATACCCTTCGATGCAACCCTAAACCCTAAACCCTAAACCCTAAACCCTAAACCCTAAATCCATGAAACTGCAGCTGGCTGCTGGGGTATCTTGGCTGCAGTGCGAGTGGGAAAACCATATCACATCAAGCCTCGAACCCTGGGATACTTCGGAGTCCCCAACCCCGCCTCCCTGCCAAACATTGTTCAGGTTGTACCTTGGGCCCTTTCAGGTTGCACGGTTGGGTTAGAACAAGGGCCAGATTAAGGAGTACGGAAACTCATTGGAGCCTCTAGGGGTAATACCAGTCTTCAGTCCCTTGACATTTGATTAAAAAACCCTAAACCCTAAACCCTAAACCCTAAACCCTAAACCCTGAACCCTAAACCCTGAACCCTAATAATTAGGGCTTTAGGGATCTCGCACCCTATCGGCTCTACGCCTCGGAATTGCCAGACCTGCTCCAAAGGCTTCATACTCAGAACACTGCTCCTGGGGTTTAACAAGGGTTTCGGGGTCGCGCAAGGCAGAAGAAAGCCGATGGGTCAGGGCAGACGCCTTCAACCACCCGAAGCCCTAGACTCTGAATACCAAGCCCTGCGCCAAACGCTCCCAACCAAGCCCATGCCTGGGATTTCGGGTCCCCAAACCTAAGCCCTAAACCCTGGAACCCTTAAACCCTTACACCCTGAAACCTAAACCCTAAACCCTAAACCTTAAACCCTGAAACCCTAACCGTAAACCCCAAACCTGGTAGAACGGCTTCAGGAAAATTCTGCACGGCAATGTTCACTGTCTTGTTCCCTACTATGTCGTCCTTTCGGCACCGACCATCCGAAGCCCCTGGTAGGGCATGATCTTGCAAGTGTATCTACGTATATGTATAAATCTATGTGTATATGTATATATATATACATGTATATATATATATGTATGAATTATATATATATATGAATTATAGATATAAGTACGTCTGTATACATGCACATATATGTATATGTTCATATGTGTGCAGCTACCTGTGTGTATGTGTAGGCATTTACACATGCACACGCTCATGTACTTTAGAATATAGCATGATTTCCGAGGTACTACATATTGATTTCCGAGGTACTACATATATATATATATATATGCTCACCCCCCCCCCCCCCCCCAAGATCTACGTTTACAGGTTTCCAGAAACCAGAAAAGGTCAAAAACGCCAAAGTCAGGATGCCAAAAAGCCCAAACCAAAAAACAACAAAACCAAAAAAAACATTCTTATGAGACTCTTGGACAGGTGAAACCAAAACAACCCAAACCCAAAAAACCAAAACAAAAAACAAAAAAAACAAAACCAAAAAAAAAAAAAAAAACATTATTTTCGAACTCTTGACGACACGGGGTATTGATTCCCTTTGTCCAAGAGTCTCGGAATAATGTGTTTTTTGTTTTTTGGTTTTGGTTGTTTTGGTTTAGGGGTTTTTGGTTTTTGGGGTTTTTTGGTTTCCAAGAGTCTCAGAAAAATGTTTTTTTTGGTTTTGTTTTTTTTTTGGCTTGTGGGTTTTTGGTTTATCTGATTTTGTGTTTCTCTTGTAGAGAATAGTGCGTGCCCAAAACCTAGGGAAATACTGTGCTTTTTCAGATGCATAGTGCCTGTACTAGGCAAATATTGAACTAATACTGTACGAAAGAGGCCGAGTGAACTATCCTAGTTTTTGGTCACTCATAGAATACCCATTGCAACATGTAGCGATTGCCCTCGGCAATCTAGACAAATACTGCAATTTTAGAGACAAGATGCTGTTTTGCAAAGCAATTCGTTCTGTCTGTTTCTAGAGAAGCAGTGCTTGTCCCAAGCCCAGGGAAAAACTCTTCAAAGCACATAGTGTGGCAAAAATATTGAATTACGAACTCTTAAACAGCATAGACAAGCTTACAAATGCATAATTCTCGTAGAGATCTTATAAAGAAACACGACTTTAGCACAGCGATTATGTGTACTAGTTTTGATTTTAATAACAAGCAGTTTTCATCACATAGTGATGAAGCACTGCTCGGGCACTAATTAAATACCACTTGTACAGATGATATTCTGTCTCAAGCGCACAACTCGCACAGACAAGCTCAAGAAGACATATTCTTTCTTAGAAGCCCATTTGCCTCGTGAAGATCATAGTACTCGAAAATTCCAAATCCTCAAGCCTTGGGAGAATCTCTGGCGAAGTTTGGGCTTTTGGTTTTCAGGTGTTTCGGCACAAATAATGCAATTTTCCTAAGCAAAGCTTTTTTCCAAGCAAAATGTTGATTAACTAGGCAAATTAAATACTATTGAAACACCTGGTACATTTTAAAAGCACACCAATGCAATACTCATTGCATAGAAATTCAATACT
>CAJNDS010002174.1:428598-526098 GCA_905221605.1 Symbiodinium natans | reverse complement strand
GACCTCAGAACACACCACTTTTCCTGCCTCGTAGGACCCCCGCTATGGAGCGACGCTTGAGAGGAAACATGGCAAGGGTTTAGGGTTTGGGGTTGAGGGTTGAGGGTTTGGGGTTTAGGGGCTTTGGGCATCTGCCTTTGCTGGCAAAAGTGAAGCGCTTCGACATGAGGGGTTGGCACACAGCCCGATGCCGCTGTGCTGTGCCGGATCTGGGCGATTGCCTGTACTCAGGAGCACAGGGTCAGGGTAATACAGCTACAAAAAAGACTACTTTTTTTGATCAATGGCTATCTCTGTCACACAGGACGTGCACACCGCAGGTCCAGTCGAACGTACCCGAGCTAAAGATTTTGGAGCAGCAACTTACGTACCACTTAGGACACAAGCTTGCAAGACGGTTGGACCAGACAGACTCTCTTTGGGGGGGAGGAGCTCATGACTCATGGATGTTGAAACGCACAATGTGTTTCCGGACTATGGTTTAGGACCAAGGGTTTGTGGGTGGCGGCTTGGGGCTTTGTTGTTTGTTGCTGTTGTTGCTGTTGTTGCTTTACCTGGGGGTGGCTGAGATGCTCTGAAATCTTGATGCCCTCAGAATCTAGAGGGCTTACGGGCCCGACCTCGTTCCTAAATGGCTTTACCCTCAAGTTGACTCGAAGCGGTGCGACATGCCCTTCTGGCCATCCCGTGGCTATTTCAGAAGATCCCGGTCGCGCAGGGAATGGGTCCTCAGGACTCGAGGAGGGTCCAGAAATTGGTTCGTCTCGATGCGTCTCTGTTGCCTAGAACGTGTATATATCTATATCTACATCTTCATATGCATATGTTTTCGTATGCATGTGTTTATACATACATATATGCATATATCCTGTGAAAGAGCAACCATTTATTATACATATTACGTATGTACATGTATATGTATATATATATATACATATATACGTATATACACATCTACATATACATATATATATATATACATATATATTCTATACATGAACCCACATAAAATATGTGCATATATAAACATATGTATATGTTTATATGTATATATATATATGTATATGCATATGCATCTTGTTTTCTTGTTCAGTCAATACTCCTGCTATACGTATACCTATTGCTCGTACACAATCCGCGCCTAAGCCTTGAACCTCAACATGCATCCTAGGGAGCGACAAGGCTCTTGCAGATAGGTACCCTGAGCCCTGAACTAAGCTCTTCTCTCTTCACAGTTTAGGGTTTAGGGTTTAGGGTTTAGGGTTTAGGGTTGCCGGTACTCAAGCAGGTCTCTTCCTTTTTAGCAAGTGTTCTGCCGGGGGCATCATGGCATGGCAGCCACAAGGTCTGAAGGCAGATGTGCTAAAGACAAAAGCACCTGAAGCCCTTCTACACAGCCGTACAAGTACATGTTAACATTCGTACATACATATATATATATATACAAATATACGTATATATATATACGCATCTATCTTCACATAGTCAGGTGAACATGTATACATACGTAAACATATACATATGTAGATACATATACATACATACATACATGTGTGTATGAATATGTACAGATGTACATACATTAACAACATCTACAGCCATTCACATACAAGCATGACGTACCTGGAGATTGCAGTCCGCAGACATACTGTCTGAACACCATCCCAAAAATGGTGGGGGAGGTCCCCTTTTGCTTCCGATTCGCCACTACAACCGTGCAGTGGGCGAAAGCAAGTTCCCTGCCAGTCGGGCTTCTGCCTGCAACCCGGGCCAAGGATGATTCAGTCACAGTAGAATGGGTTTAGGGTTTAGGGTTTAGGGTTTAGGGTTTAGGGTTTAGGGTTTAGGGTTTAGGGTTTAGGGTGCAGGGTACTAGGGTTTAGGGTTTAGGATGTGCTGGGCGCGCTGACCCGCTAAACACATGTCTCTAGACACGGACTGGATTGCAAGGATAGGCCAGTGTCCACCCAAATATCCTTGACAATTTATGCTATACGTTCAAAATAGGCAGAACAGCGCGGACACAAGCGAATGTACACAAACACAAACACACACAAAACCACACACACACACACACAACACACGCAACACACACACACACACACCCACACACACACACCCACGCACATTCACGCAACATGCACACACACAACACACACACACACAACACACACACACACAACACACACACACACACAGAACACACACACACACACACACAGAACACACAGAACACACAACAATGCACAACCAACAGCACACAACACACAACACACAACACACAACACACAACACCCATCACACAACAATGCACAACGAACAGCACACAACACGCAACACAACACACAACACAACACACGAGCACATATATTTATATATATATATACAGATATACATATTTACAAAAATACATATATACATATAAATATATATATATATATATGCACATTCATACATACATACATACATACATACATACATACATACATACATACATACATGCATGTGACCGCACGTGTGCTAAAGCACAGAGTGGGCCACGGCTTTTGTCAGAGAAGCTGATCCCAACCCGGGCTGATTATCAGAAGTCATTTGAGCCTTCCTAAGAGGCTTTGCCGTCGCTGTGCAGCAAACTACACTAGATCGAGACTCCCCAGGATATCTCAAGAGAATGCGCGCAGCCAGAATGTACAATCGCTAAAAAACAGTTGGTGCGCTCTAGGATGGAACAAGCACCACCAATCTGAATGGCAGCTTGCAACTCGCCTGCCGGGTCGTTTCGGGGTGTAACTTGGGTTGATTGCAGCACTTAGGGCTTAGGGCTGAGGGGTCTTGCTATCATGGCACAGTCCGTGCAGCGTTACAACACGCACTGCCATGTGCTTGGATACATGATCCTCAACACGAAGAATCGTACGGAGGTGTCCAACCCCAAATGAAGAAATACCTTCCAATGAAGGACAGCAAATAAACAGCCACGGACCAAGAAAGCCCGCTGGAATAGGGTTTTAGGGTTTTAGGGTCTTAGGGTTTTAGGGTTTAGGGTTTAGGGTTTAGGGTTTAGGGTTTAGGGTTTAGGGTTTAGGGTTTAGGGTTTAGGGTTTAGGGTTTAGGGTTTAGGGTTTAGGGTTTAGGGTTTAGGGTTTAGGGTTTAGGGATCCCGGATCCCGGATCCCGGGGGGGGTGGAGGGGGCGGGGCCTGTGAGATTTAGATGCGGGTCTGGGCCTTTTGGATGGCTCCTGGATGAATCTTCTCGCGCTACACTGCTAGCCTGGAGACAGCCCAAGTTACCCTAAAACCTCAAAAGCCCTAAGCCCTAAACCCTTACCCTAACACCCTAAACTCTAAAAGCCCTAAACCCTAAGTTTCTGAAAAGCTGTATTGTGCTAGACTGTAACACTCCCCCAAAAAACTCAGACGAGTGCCCTACACTCGGCAGGCAGTTGGAAGCAGCAGCGGCGCATAGGCCCAGTGTCGGCGTCTCAGATTTTTTCCTGGTCCGGGGCGATGTCCCAGCAGTTCTGTCTCAAGCCTGGCGCGCAGTGAAGACTCGATGTAGGGTTTAGGGTTTAGGGTCTAGGGTTTAGGGTTTAGGGTTTAGGGCTTAGGGTTTAGGGTTTAGGGTGTAGGGGCTTCGAGACCATAACCTCCGGAACTTACAACTGTAGCATGCGGGGAGGAGGCAAGGCGCAGGCAATGTTTTTGAAATGGACTGAACCTTTTGTGTTTGGCTGGAGAAGCGTTTGTGGGGATTAAGGGTAAACAAACAAAAAAATAAGCTCAACCTACCCAGAGAAGCTAAATCAACGCTAAAGGGTCCATTGCAAGTCACCCAACATAGTGGCAAGGGCCTGAACATCGTCTTGAAAATTTCATGCTCGCCTCGTAGAGAGGCACCGAATTATACCCTAAACCCTAAGGAGGCCCATTCGAACCCATCTCTTCCACCCATCGCGGGTGACAAGGTCAAGGAGCAGCTTCTACGTCTTTGCGGTTTGTGGTTTAATTCGGGTTTGGGGTTTAGGCTTTTTCCTTCTCTCGGACCTCTCCGGATCCTCTGGTGAACCGTAGACGCTTTCCGTCGAAGCAGAAGCTACCTGAAGATGCAGACTCAGTCTGACCGCCAGATCTTGAAAAAGCCTTGTACCTCAGGATCATCAATTGACTTGGCGTCAATAAGCCAATAAGCTTCGCCTGAGTCTCCTGAACTGCAAATCCTGTGCTTTTCTGGCTTCAAGCGTCATTTGGACTTCAGGTCGAAGGACAAAGTTGGCAGTTGGAAGAACCTTTCCAGAAGTTTGGCGTCAAGGCCCCGCAAAAAGTCCAAAGCATGTGCTAAAAGGGTCTCATCCCACCTGAGGGTTTAGGGTTTAGGGTTTAGGGTTTAGGGTTTAGGGTTTAGGGCTTAGGGCAACAGACGTTGAATGCCCAAGGAAAGTGAGGTTCCGTCTTTACACCCCAAAACGTATGCTTTTGCCGAGTCCCCCCAAATGCACCCACGAAGTCCGCCCTAAGCACCCTAAATGCCTGAAAGCCCAAAACCCTAAAACCCTGAAGCCCTAAAACCCTAAAACCTCAACACCCTTAACCCCCTCAATCCCTCCAACCCTAAAACCCTCCAACCCTAAAATAGGGTAGTTACATTGTCCCTTAGTATGGGCCCTGAAAAGGCCCACTATATACCCTGTACAACGCAAAGGCCCATACTTAGAACCCTTTAAAGGAGGTATGGGACCTTATAACTGCCCTTAGAAAGCCTGACACAATAAACCCTAAAACCCTAAAACCGTAAAACCCTAAAACCCTAAACCCAAACAAACCTAAAACCCTGAAACCCTAAAACCCTAAACCCTAAAACCCTGAAACCCTAACCCTAAAACCCTAAACCCAAAAGCCCGGAAACCCTAAACCCTCAAACCAAAAGACCCTGAAACCCCAAAACCCTGAAACCCCCAAACTCTAAAACCCGAAACCCCAAACCCTGAAACCCATTGAAACCCTCTACCACAACACCCTAAACCCGAAATCCTCTGGTCTCCCAAACGCAGGCCGACGCGGACCCATCGTGGCCCCCGGCCACCTAGGGTTTAGGGTTTGGGGTTTGGGAAGCGACCTAGACTAGCACACGAAAAACCCTAGGCTTGCTGTGCAAAAAAAAACAAGAAGAGTTTCGCTTGAGTGCAACAGGAAATTGTTTAATGAAGAAGCTGGACCTTCAGCATTCCAGTGTTCGCAGCCTAGTGTTTGGAGAAGGCCCTAAACCCTAAACCCTAAACCCTAAACCCTCAACCCTAAACCCTAAGCCCTAAGCCCTAAGCCCTAAACCCTACACAACTCGAGTAGGTCTATGGATTTGGGTTGAAAGCTCGTACCATCCAGATGTCGGGAAAAACACTTCGGACAGACATGTCCCCCTCTGCTTGAGTCAGAAACTGGCTGGTGGTTCTTAGGGAATGGGGGAGTGAGGGCCCCAATAAAATCCCTTGAAGGTATACTATATAGGGCCCTCATTCCCGGATCCCCTACGAAGAACCAGGGGGGAAAGCTATGAGCGACAACCCAGTTCTGCACAGGGTTCATATTGCTGGTATCCCCAGTAGAAGATTGACAGCATCCTTGAACACCGATGATGAAGATCTGTCTGTGTATACATAGACGTACAACCCTCAACCCTGGAGCCTAGACCCTGAACCCTAGATACTACCTGTGCCTCGTTTGCTTGGGACACTCAGGCCGCAGCATCGGCATACCCGCCATCATCCCCGGCATCACTCCGGAACCTCGGGTCTGGGTGCTGCTGCCTATCAAGTACCCGAAACCCTACGCCCTAAACCCTAAACCCTAAACCCCAAACCCCAAACCCTAAACCCACCCTAAGCCCAAACTTGTACCGGTTCCAGCACATCACATCTTCTGAGCTCAGGGGGTTGCAGAACTCCACTGAGGGAGGGCAGCCTGAACTGCACACATCCTAACCCCAAGCCCTACTTAGGGTTTAGGGTTTAGGGTTTAGGGTTTAGGGTTTGAAGGTTGATTGGTACTAACAAGTAGGGCTGTAAGTAGGGTAACTACAGTGATAGACCCTATTTGGGGGACTTCTGGCCCTACTTGGAAGTGCCCATGCTGCGAAACCCTAAACCCGAAACCCGAAACCCTAAACACCAAGCCCTAAACCCTAAACCCTAAACCCAAAACCCTAAGCCCTAAGCCCTAAACCCTAACCCCAAACCTTAAACCCTCAAGGCCACCCTTCACAGCCCGGGCCACTTCCGGATCCTCCGGTGTCTCCGGCTCCCTCGAAGAGTGCCTCGGCCTGGGGTTTAGGGTTTAGGGTTTAGGGTTTAGGGTTTAGGGTTTAGGGTTTAGGGTTTAGGGTTTGGTGCTTGGGGTTTGGGGCTACGGGACGGGAGATGACCAGGAGTCATTCGACGGATCTAGGAGATTTGAGGATATCGGAAGCTTTCCCAACCAATTAGCTAAGAAGTAGCAAATGTCACAACAGTAGGCAAAAAGCACCACAAAAGGCGCAGGAAAAGGCAAAAAGGTCAGAGCAGCGTGTGGTGAGCGAACAAGAAATTTATAGGAGTAGGCTTCCCGAGCAAAAACAGGCACCCAAGAAAGGCCGAACGGCTTCGCGAGCAGAGCGAAAAAACTCAAAGGAGCAGGGCTTTGCGAGCAACTGAATGGAACAGTTTTTTGCCCAAAAAGTCTAAACCCTAAACCCGAAACCCTAAGCCCAAAGCCCTAAACCCTAAACCGTGCCCCCAAAAAGGCCCTACTAGGGTTTAGGGCTTAGGGTTCATAGGGTTTATGCACCAGAAAAAAAACCTAAAGAAAGGCTGCAAGGCTTGGCCCGAACAGCTCCAAGAGGCGGCAAGGTCCTCCCCCCCCCCCCCCCCCCCCGCCCCCCCCTCTAGGGTTTAGGGTTTAGGGGGGTTTAGGGTTTAGGGTTTAGGGTTTAGGGTTTAGGGTTTAGGGTTTAGGGTTTAGGGTTTAGGGTTAGGGTTTAGGGTGCCCTCAGCCTGTCTGGAGTTTGGGGCTTGCTCCTCAGGTCTTGAGGGGCTCAGGGCTTGCGGTTTAGGGTTTCGGGTTAACTAGCGGGCAAACATGGGCACATGCGTGCATGGCTTAGGGCTTCAAACAGGAATAAGGGTTTAAGGCTTCGAGGGTAGCACGGGCTTTTGGTTTCAGATGGGTCTCAGGGGCTTCAAGAGCACCAGGGTGTCAGAAGGCACTGGGCCCAATTCCAGAGGCAGACCCTGCCTCGACTCGCATCATCTCTTGTCGCACCTGGGCGGAACCAGCAGTGTAGAACCCCCCCCCCCCCAGTCGTTCGATTGCCCTAAACCCTCAACTTGCCTATGTTTGGGGGCTCTATACAGGGGATTATAAGGGTAATACAAATATAAATTGCTGAACCCTACATACCCTGTAATCCCTTAACACCTAAGCCCTCATAAACCTGAATCCCTGCCAGTGGCTCCAGCTCAAGGGCAAGGAGCAGCTCCATCGGGTTCAAAGGCGGGCTTTGGGGGGGTTTGCGGCTTTGGGGCGTTTACGGGAAAGCCCCAAAACCCCAAAGCCTGAACCCTAGAAACCCTAAACCCTGTAAACCCTACAAACCCCCAACCCTACACCCTCCAAACCCTTTTAAACCCTTTAAACTAGAAACCCTGCTAAATCCCAAATTTTGGGGGGTGGCTCCCCACGGCTTACCAGGGCGTGGAGGGGTTACACGGCTCATGGGCACCCACAAACCCAAAGAGCCCGATATCCCTTAATTAGGGGTTAATTTTAAAGAAGGATCCTCAATATGATTTAGGGTATATTCCTTAGTTAAGTAATATTGGGCTCAGTTTTCTTTAGGGATTTAAGGTATATTCCTTAATGAAGCAAATATTGGGCTCAAAAATCTTTTAGATTTAGGGCATACTCCTTAATTAAGTACTATTGGGCTCTTTGGGAACTGCAGCGAGTTTCTGGTGCTTGGGGGGTTATCAGGCATACGGCATGACAGGGTTGCGGGTTTTGGGGTTTACGGTCTGGGGTTTGGGGTTTAGGGTTTAGGGTTTAGGGTTTAGTTGGGACAGTATTTTAACAAACTAATGTCCATTCCTTGTTGAGTTTAAGTACCCTCAAACATGAAAAAAAAACATGTTATACTATGACAAAGTGTAGGGTTGAGGCTTTTGGGTTTGAGGAGCTTCGAGTTTAGTGCTAAGGGTTAAAAGCTTGGGCTTCGACAGGGCTTAGGGTTTTGGGCTTTCAGGGCCCAATGCCGTGGTTTAGTTTCGGGTTTTCGGGTTTGGGCGTTAAGGGTTTGGGGTTTAGGGCTTTAGGGTTTGGGTTTTAGGGCCCAAAGAATTTAGGGTTGAGGGCCACCCTCCCTCAGTGAACAAGCTGAAATCCCAGCCGCCTGCGCGCCACCATTGCCTCAGCAAAGCTCAGAGTCGTGCAACAAATTTCAAGGAGTGTTGGGTGAGGATGCATAAGTTGGAGCCCTGAGTGTGTTTGGAGCTGTAGGTAATACAGCCCTAAACCCTAAACCCTAAACGCTAAACCCTAAACCCTAAACCCTAAGCCCTAAGCCCTAAGCCCTAAACCCCAAACCCTAAACCCTAAACCCGAAACCCTAAACCCTAAACCCTAACCCTATAAACCCTAAGAACTGTGCCCGAGTCCGCGGCAGGCACCAGTACCACCCGTTGCACCAGCGGAGCCTTCGACGCGAATGCCCATACAATACATCTCCTTCTGTTCGCGGCTTGTTTTGTGTTTAAGTTGGTTATCCTTATCCTTTTAGGCTTTGTTGCACAGCCATGAGGGTTACCTTTGAATCACCAATACAAACTTATTGTAAGCTGCCCAAAAACACCGTTCTGGCGTGAGTGCACAAATGTCGCTTCTTTTTGGCTTTGATCGCGTTGGGTCCTGTTACCGTTTCCCAAAACTAGGGATCCCTTTGCGGGCACCCTAAACCCTAAACCCCTCAATCCTACACCCTATACACCCTAAACAAGGAGCATTCTGTGCTAAGTCCTTTTGGGGGGTACCAAAAAAAGGGGGACCCCTTTTTGTAGAACTCTCAATCTGGAGCTTCGGTCTTAAGCACCAGGCGCCTGAAACCCCCCTGAAAAAATAGCCGCCTGAATATGATCCTCTTCAATTGTCGACCCTAAAAGGCCGAGGTTTAGGGTTGAGGGTTCAGGGGTTATGCCTAAACCCTAAACCGCCTAAACCCTAAACCCTAAACCCTAAACCCTAAACCCTAAACCCTAAACCCTAAACCCTAAACCCCTAAACCCCTAAACCCTAAACCCTGGTTTGGGGTTTAAAGGTTCGGAGTTTGGGCCGGGCTTTGGCAAGCCCAATAGCCGTACAAGCTGGGCTGAGGGCCTGTCTCCTAAATCAATCCGCATACACTTATGGATCCTTCCCGAAATAACCCCAAACCCTAAACCCTAAACTTGCCCTAAACCTTAAACCCTAAACCCTAAACCCTAAGCCCTAAACCCTAAACCCAGGGTTTAGGGCTTAGGGTTTAGGGCTTAGGGTTTAGGGCAACCCTAAACCCTAAACCCCAAACTGTGCCTTGAACCATCGCCTTGTCTGTTCCGGCCTCACCCTGGGACACATGAACGTGTGAGGGGTGGCTTTGGGATGCCTATCCGGGGTTGGGGGGGGGGGGGGGGGGGGGGGGGGGGGAAGGAAGATGAACACTTTTTTAAGGTTTAGGGTGTAGGGGGCTTAGGGGGTTTAGGGGGTTTAAGGGGGTTTTAGGGGGTTTAGGGGGCTAGGGGATTTAGGGGGTTTGGGGCGTTTAGGGTTCCATATACTCTCATGTGGATGATGGTACGTCAGTATACCCTATAGAACCCCAAACTGATTTCGTCCCGAAGGACTGAGGCCTTCTAAACATGTCGGCTGGAAGGTAGCGAGATGCAAGCAGCAAAGAAGCTTCCCTCACCTAACCCTGAACCCTAAACCTTGGCACTGCACCGATGAGGCAGAACCTAGGTTAAGGGCAGAAAGAGGCCGGGCCAACGAGGCTTTGATATTGGTCTGGATTTGTATGCTTCTGGTAGGTTGGGTAAAGAGCTTCCTTCAGGAATTACGTGGTGCACAAGCCGAGGGGTGAACCCAAGCTTCGTACGGGCGGAGACGCTCAACGAAATGCCTCAAATAACATGACATGGGGAATCGCCCTATCCTCGACGCAGCCAGGCTACAGCCTAAGCCCTGAGCTCTAAGCCCTGAGCTCTAAGCCCAAAGCCCAAAGCCCAAAGCCCAAGGCCCAAGGCCCTAAGCCCTATAGACCCTGAACCCTCCCTAAACCCTATTGACCCTAAACCCTAAACCCTAAACCCTTAGACCCTAGACCCTAGACCCTAGACCCTAAACCCTAAACCCAACACAAAGAGAACTGTGAGCATGCTCCACCTCGACGTGGTGGAAGACTTCGATGTACCGGTTTCCCATGTATTGGCCATGGAGGGCCTGCGTACCCCGAAAAGGAAGGGTTTAGGGTTCAGGGTTTAAGGTTTAGGGTTTAGGGTTTAGGGTTTAGGGTTTCGGGTTTAGGCAACCAAGCCTGCACAGAACACTCCAAACATACATCCCCAGCCCAAAACCACAGCAAGCTCGCGAGAACTCCGACAGACCTTTTAACCTCACCCTAAGCATCCGTCTGTCGTGTGACAATCTGACGCCTGAGGGTTTAGGTTTAGGGTTTGGGGTGTATAGGGCATAGGGTTTCAGAGCATTGGAGGGTGTTTAGGGTTCAGGGGGTTCGGGCCAAAGTCGCGCATCTGCAGGATGTTAATGAGTAGGGGCTTGACCTTGGACCCTTGAGGTTGTACCCTTGGGTTTCGGGGACCCTGGTAGTTCAAGGGCCATATAAGGAGTACATTCAGGGGAACCTTCAGGGATACAACCTTAGGGGTACGAATCTTACTCCCTTCATTCGAAGGCTTCGGCTTGTCTTTGGCTTCGACTTAAAGGCATCGGGGGCAAAACCCTAAACCCGAAAAAAACCAAACCCTAACCACCCTAAACCCCCAAACCCCAAACCCCAAACCCCAAACCCTAAACCCTAAACCCTAAACCCTAAACCCTAAACCCTAACTTGGGGAGCTAAAGGGCAAGCACGGCCTGTCGGACCACTTCAGCATCCTCGAAGCTGTTCAGGGCGATCACCGCCAGCCCCATTGGCTTTCCATTGTTCTGAACAGAGGGTTTAGGGTTTAGGGTTTAGGGTTTAGGGTTTAGGGTTTGGGGTTTGGGGTTTGGGGTTTGGGGTTTGGGGTTTGGGGTTTGGGTTTGGGTTTGGGGTTTGGGGTTTGGGGTTTGGTGTTTGGGGTTTGGGGTTTGGGGTTTGGGGTTTGGGGTTTGGGGTTTGGGGTTTGGGGTTTGGGGTTTGGGGTTTGGGGTTTGGGGTTTGGGGTTTGGGGTTTGGGGTTTGGGGTTTGGGGTTTGGGGTTTGGGGTTCACGAGATTTAGGGTTTGTAGGGGTGTAGGGTTTAGGATTTGTAGGGTTTTTGTATGTAGGGCTTCAGGGTTTTTAGGGTTCAAGAACGGGTTGAAGGCTCAAGAAGGCTTACAGCTGAGGGCAAGGGTGTATTCGGGTTTAGGGTTTAGGGAGAAGGGTGGAGGGGGTCGGAGGCTTTCGGGGCGTTGCGCTTTTAACATACCCGTCTCGCGGTTGCGGTTTAGGGTAGGTCTGGACATCAGGATAGATTCTTGCACAGGCGGGGTGAACAGAGCTTGTGCTGCTTGAGTGGACATGTGCTCCGATTTTGGGGATGGGATACAGTGGCGCTAGAAAACGCCTAAACCCTACGTCCTAGAACCCCCTTTTGCACCCCTAAACCCTAAACCCTAAACCCTAAACCCTAAACCCTAAAACCCCAAACCCAAAGTGGGCACCAAGGTTCAGGAATGAGGCCTGATCGAGTTCTCCTCACATATTCAGCAAAGCAAGTGCTCAGAAGACCTCATAGGCCCGAAAGCCTCTCAACCCTAAACCCTAAACCCTAAACCCTAAACCCTAAACCATGCCCCCCCCCCCCCCCCCAAGCCCTATGTGGACTCTCAGGGCCATGCTTCAAGCCCCAAGAGGCAGCTAAGTGCCTAAGAACCCATTGCACGGCAAGGTTTAGGGTTTAGGGTTTAGGGTTTGGGGTTTAGGGTTTAGGGTTGAGGGTTCAGGGTTTAGGGTTTAGGGTTTCGGGTTTAGGGTTTCAGGAATCGTGGATGCGTGATTTACAGACCTCAGGCACTCAAGGAAACTCCCTGAACCCCAAAACCCCTCAGCAAACTAAGCGAACCCGCTTTGGGAGACCATGGGGCTGAGGTCGGAAAGGAGTAGGGTTTAGGGTTTAGGGCTTAGGGCTTAGGGCTTAGGGTTTAGGGTGAGGGTTTAGGGTTTACGGTTCAGGGTTTGGGGTTTAGGGTTTAGGGCCTCGGTACCCCTGCTCCCCCCCCCCTTCCCCGGGCCACCCCCCTCCCCGGCAATCAGACAAAGGGCCTTGCTGAAGATCCGGACCTGGAAGAAGGGACGAAAGGAGGGACGCTTATAAGGGACCTTGGGGAAGGTTTAGGGTTTAGGGTTTAGGGTTTAGGGTTTAGGGTTTAGGGTTTAGGGTTTAGGGTAACAGGGTTTAGGAGGGGCTGCTGAGGCGTATGGAGACCCTAGAGCTTCAGGCCTTATACCCCTTCATTCTCTCTCTAAAAATCAAAGAGGGTTCAGGGATCCTAGGGAGCTTTGGGTTGCGAGGTGACTAAGGTTTAGGGTTCTCAGGGTTGAGGGTTTAGGGTTAGGGTTTCTGAAGTTTAGGGTTTCGGGTTTAGGGTTTAGGGTTTAGGGCTAGGGTTTCTGAAGTTTAGGGTTTCGGGTTTAGGGTTTACAGGCTCTAAGGGGCCCTCAACCTCGAAGCCAAACTATCGTGGTCTCGAGTGTTGGAAGATGCGTTGCCTGGCAGCCCAGCCGCCCAACCCCAATCACACAACCGAATCCCGAGGTTTAGGGTTTAGGATTTAGGGTTTAGGGTTTAGGGTTTAGGGTTTAGGGACCCTAAATATGGGACTTTGGGACTTGCAGGCAAGATTTTTTGGGACTGCAGGATAGAAGTTACGTCGCTGAGCACCTCGACCTCAAAATGCACCTACCACCCAAAAGTGCCCGGACACTTTAGGGCTTAGGGTTTAGGGTTTAGGGTTTAGGGTTCGAGCTAGCTGCCCCGTGAAGCACTAAACCCTAGAATCTGAACGGGTGAGGACACTTCTGGCTTGTGAAAGTCGGTTGGCATCGACTTCACTGCTTAATCCAGTGGGTAGGTGCATATAGGAATTCGGTTAAACCTGAACTTCGCTGTAAGCCTCACTCAACCTGAACTTCCCAACCGAAAGCCGCAATCCCTGAAATTGCCCTAAACCCTAAACCCTAAACCCTAAACCCTAAACCCTTTAAACGTTGCCCTCAACCCCAATGTCCATCGCGCGGTCGGGCGACTGCTTGCTTGCACTCCATGATGCGATCCACGACGTCATATTTGGCCATCCACGCGAGGATGTCCTGCCCATGGTGCGGACGATGAGACGTGCCCTAAACCCTAAACCCCAAACCCCAAACCCTAAACCCTAAACCCCAAATTAAACCCCTAAACCCTAAACCCTAAGGGTACTAGGGGCCAATGGGTTCAGGCTTGATAGGAAGTCGTACGGCCTACGGGATAAGCTGCAAAGTCGGAAAAGAATTTTGTCAGAAGTGGATCTGAAAATGAGCGAGCGCGCTTACCTCAAGCAGCGACACTGCATCTCCGCAGCCCCAAACACTCTACCGTCCACGTTGCACTCCTACAATAGTTGGAGCTTTTAGGTTTCCTCCAGGTTTTTTGTGGGGGTTGGTAGGGCTAGTTATCTGTGTTCGAGGTTTCCAGGCTCATGGTCTCAAGGTTTCGGAAACTTAGAAGCGCACAGGTATGACGAGGACGAACAAAATATATTTGCCTATAGTATGTCGATGTAGACATATATGTATAGTATATCTGGACCCAGACCTATCCACTGCCATGTCTACACTCCCCAAAATACGAATCCTCAACACGTAGACCAGCACTGTGTGCCTCTCTGTAACTATCCTACATATACGGTCACTTCTCTAAAACAATGGCCCCTTTAGGGTTCCTTAGCATAAGGCGGCCTATAGAATTTAGGGCACCCAAAAGGGGCCGTACATCCATGCCATGCCATACGGTGTTGAGAGGGGTCATGGGTTGTAGACTTAGGGGCATCGGGTGGACAAGGGGTGAGGTTTGGCCCGCAAGGTTCACACGGGCACCGAAACCCTAAACCCTAAACCCTAAACCCCAAACCCCAAAGCGTGCTGAGAAGGAATTGTCCCCAACTCCCTGCTCGACCTGCTCGCCGGCTTCATATGGCAAGCCCCGCAGACGCACCTCAGACGTAACATAAGACCCCCTCATCTTGGGATGCTTCCCCCCTTAGACTAACTTAGGGTTTAGGGTTTAGGGTTTAGGGTTTAGGGTTTAGGGTTTAGGGTTTACCAAGACCAGGGTTTAGGGTTTCGGGCTTAGGGCTTCTAGCGCGGAGCCTAACGACAGCACTGGCGGTTGCAGGAGGCGAACCCTAAACCCTAAACCCTAAACCCTAAACCCCAAACCCTAAACCCTAAACCCTAAACCCTAAACCCTAAACCCTATAAGTGTGGGGTCTGACGCTTGGGAGCTGAGGGTTGAAGCTTTCAGGTGCGGGAGCAAGGCCAGCAGGCCCACGCAACAACTTGACTGGGGGGGGCAGGGTGGAAGAAGCCCCCGAACCCCTGGCAAAATCCTAAAAGTTCGGGGTATAGGGTTTATAGTGTTTATAGGGTTTATAGGGTTTATAGGGTTTATAGGGTTTATAGGGTTTATAGGGTTTAGGGCTTGGGGCTTAGGGCTTTGGGTTTAGGGCTTTGGGTTTCATCCTGAAGGAAGACTAGGGGCTTCCCCCTGTTCAACTACCGACACCTACGCCCCCCAAACCCAAGTAAACCCGAAATCTTGTGCATGCGAATCCCAGCAAACCCTAAGCCTGAATTCTTAAGGGTTTGGGGGCTGGGGTTTGGGGTTTAGGGTTTGAGGTTTAGAGTTCAAGCAGCCTGAACCTCATAATATGATATGGTTCAATCCCATATTATGGGATTGAATCAAATTAAATTCACCTTAACCCCCCCCAAACCCCTCAACCCCTCAACCCATGCCTGACCTAACACACGAACACGCCCCGCCCCCCTCATTGTCCAAGCTTCAGAGTTTAGCGTTTAGGGTTGCCAACATTGGACTAGGTATGATATCCCACCCTACTTCCTTGGCAGGGTAACCCAAACCCTAGGCCACAAGCACCTAAACCCTAGAAGCAGCCTAGAGCCCTAAACCCCTAAGCCTGAAACCCTAAGCCCAAAGCCCGAAGCCCGAAGCCCTAAGCCACCACAAATCGTAAACCCCAAGCTCTGAACCCTAAACCGCAAATCGTAGCCCTAAACCCTAAACCCCAAATCGTAGCCCTAAACCCTAAACCCCAAGCTCTAAACCCTAACCCCAAATCGTACCCCTAAATCCAAAGCCCTAAACCCTAAACCCTAAACCCTAAACCCTAAACCCTAAACCCTAAACCCCAAGATCCAAAGCCCTAAACCCTAAACCCTAAACCCTAATTAAACCCAAGACCTAAACTCTAAATGCGAAACCCTCTATTGCGAGGCCCTCGCGGCAGCAGGGGCTTCGCAGGCCTCCTTCCCCTCGCGCCGTTGTTGCTTTGGGGGGGGGCTCAAACCCTAAGCCCTAAACCCTAAACCCTAAACACTAAACCCTGAACCGTAAACCCTAAACCCTAACCCGAAACCCGAAACCCTAAACCCTGAACCCTAAACCCTAAACCCTAAATCCTTGGGGGGGGGGGGGGGGGGGGGGGGGGGGGGGGGGGGGGGGGGGGCGCCAAGGCTTCTGAGGATGCGGCTTTTTGGGGAGGGGCCGTCGGCAGGGTACAGGGTTTAGGGTTTAGGGTTTAGGGTTTAGGGTTTAGGGTTTAGGGTTTCGGGTTACACTCCAAAGCAAACCTTCCACCACCCAAAAAACACCCTCTCCATCTTTTCATCCTTTCCTCTCTCCCTCTTTCCAGGGAGGGACGGAGGGAGCGGGAGGTACCATTGAGGTACCATGGAAACTCCTTCACTTCTTGTCTTTCAAAGTTTGGCTTCTGGGCAAGAAGCAAGGGAGCTCCCCTAAACCCTAAACCCTAAATCCTAAACCCTAAACCCAGAATATCGGTGGCGAGCGGCTTTCTGAACCCAAACTTCCATGCCGGTCGCGCCTGGTTCTCGCCGTCCTGCCTTGGGGGTTCTAAGGTGTTTGGGGGTTTAGGGTTTAGGGTTTAGGGTTTAGGGTTTAGGGTTTAGGGTTTAGGCTTCACAGGGTTCAGGGCCCATCGGGCGTCATCATATAACCCGGCTGATGTTTCCAGAGCTTTAATTTTTGCCGGTTGCGGTGTGGCCACTTCTTAAGAGGCCCCCCCCCCCCCCCCCCGGAACATCCCAGGAACTTTAACCCTGACCCCTGAACACTGAACCCTATGTAAGCCCTTTCACTCCTCTAATTCTTGTTTTTTGGGGGAGGGAGGGGGGGTGGCAATTTCAAGTCCTCCGGTCGAGCGCTGTGGGGCTGTGGAACTTCTGGTAGTGCCGTGCAGGGGCTGATCGTACAAAAACACCCTAAACCCTAAACCCTACACCCTAACCCCTAACCCCTAACCCCTAAACCCTAAACCCTAAACCCTAAACCCTAATTAAACCCTAAACCCTAAACCCTATAGACCCTAAACGCTAAACCCCAACCCTGCACGGAGAACGGTTCCTGGAGGTGATGGGTGAGTTTCCCAAAGCCGGGGGTAGTCTGTTAAACTTGCGAGAATAAGGGCTCTTTTTGTGCATGTATATATATATGATTATATATATGTATATATAGGGATATGATTATATATGGATGTATGTATACTGTACTGATCTTTGAGCCCCGGCAGAAATCCCATTTTTGGCTGTGTCTTAGGAATTCTAGTGCCCCCCCCCCAAACAAAAAATAGAAAAATGAAATAAACAAAAAGACCAGGCACTCCAAATCATCAGGGGGATCCCTTTTTTTCCTGGGAACTGCCATGTTCACAAAAAGGGCGGGAAAAGGCGAGGCTGGCACGGTGAGCGAGGTCATGTGCAGGTTAAACCTATAGGCCCGAAACTCTAAGGGCTCGTGACATGGTCCCTTGGTATGGCCCCTTAGACTATACTCCCCTTAGAACCTTAATAAAAATAATATTTTTAATATCCTCTTGGGTTTTATATAAGCAAAAATAAAAAATAATTCCCAAGGGGGATATAGTAGAAGGGTGCCCCTTATATACACCTGACATACCCTACCCTCCACGAACTAAGGGCCCATACATCAGAACCCTTTCAAGGATGTAAGGGTTCTGAAGGGCCCATGAAACGACCCTCTCTCAGAAAACCCGAAACCGCAACCCTACAATGGTAGGGGGGCTGGTCATCTGTAGGGCTTGAGAGAAAGAGCCAGGTTGCTGAATGACATCCTTCTGCGGCATTTCTGCGGCATTCTGAGCTGCTTGCCTGGGGTGCAAGGAGATGCATCGCATGGTTCAGAATTTAGGGCTGGGGTTTAGGGCTTGGGGTTTAGGGTTTAGGGGCACCGTGTAAGTACTTAAACCCGACCCAAGAAGGACAACAAACAAAAAAACAAGAACAACAATGCAGAGTGCTGACAATTCCAACCCAACCCGCTAGCAAAGGGCCTTCCGAAGGTCCTTTATCTCCCGCCAGCCTCCTGTCACCCTAAACCTTAAACCCTAAGCCCCAAGCCCGAAACCCTAAGCCCTACAAACCCGGAAACCCTAAAACCCCAGATCAAAAACCTAAACCCTGTGGCGGTAGAACTAAACACAGCCCAAGCTTAGCTCACCTTCCTGTTTGAATTTTAGGGTGTAGGAACTTGGGGATAGGGATTTGGGGATGTTGGCAAGTTGTTCTTCGAATGCTATGACTGCATAGGAAGGATAGGGATGGTGTTGGTAGTGATTCAGGCGCCTCTCGCCTTTCGCCCGCCCACCCTAAACCCTAAACCCTACACCCAAAACCCCAAACCCCAAACCCTGCACTGCGCGGGCCAGCACCCTGTTTAACCCTAAACCCAAGACCATTCCATCATGGGGCTTCCAAGGGCGTAGGGGTTAGAGGGTTCTTGGAAATTGTGAGAGGTTGAGGGGTTAGGGCCCAAGGCTGTTCGGAATAGGAGAAATAAGGCATAGCCTCAGGGTTTATGGTGCTTAGTTGTGGGTTTTTGGTGATTTGAGAGCACTTATTCGCAACGCGCGGACAGGGGCGCGCAAGGCTTAGGAACTGCAAGCGGACACAACTTGTGATGGCTTTTGGCTCCCAGAACCGTTAGGGTAGCCACATGGTCCCTTAGCATGGGCCCGAGAAATGGGGACCCCTTGTAGCACCCTTGTATGCCCTATACAACCCAAGGGCCCATTTCGGGCTTGGGGTTCAGGGTTTAGGGTTTAGGGTGTAGGGTTTAGGGTTTGGGGTTTAGGGTTTAGGGTTTGGGGTTTAGGGTTTAGGGTTTCGAGGGCCCATTCGGGATCTCGGCCGAAGGGGCATGGCTTGCATCTGCTGGCTCATGTCCATCCAAGGGAGCACGCCAAGGCCTCTTAGGGTTTAGGGTTTAGGGTTTGGGGTTTAGGGCTAGCAGCTCTTTGAGTCTCTAAACCCAATAATTCTTACAAGTGCTGACGAAAACTCAAAGGAACCGCAGTAGAACCTCCAAGCCAACCTCAATTCCAGGCTTGGAAACAATCACTCCAAGGGTTGTGGGTGGCTTGAAACATAATGAGCTGCAAACAAGCAAACTCGACTCAGAATGCACTACAGCCCGAAGTCTCGGCAACGACCCTAAACCCTAAACCCTAAACCCTAAACCCTAAACCCTAAACCCTAAACCCTAAACCCGAAACACAATCTGAAAAGCTGCCTGGGAACCCCAACCTCCAGTCATCTTTGAGGGGTCGGACCCCTTGCTATGGGCTGCTGCTTTGTGCGGCTTGGGTTCTCCCAAGGCTGATATCTCCGACGAAACCCTGAACCCTAAACCCTAAACCCTAAACCCTAAACTCTAAACCCTAAACCCTAAACCCTAAACCCTGAACCCTCGCAGAAACTGCCCGACCCCAGTCCGACCCTCAGCCCGAAACCACTAAACCCGAAACCCCGAAATCCCTAAACCCCTATAAACCCTTAGACCCCCTAAACCCTAAACCCTAAACCCTAAACCCTAAGACCCCTAAGCCCCTGCACCCAAAACCCCTCAATCCCCTCAATCCCCAGCCCCTACACCCCGTCATCCCGAAACCTAACGGCCTTGTGGGCTGCCCTGGAGGAAGCCCATGATTGCGCCGATACCTCAAGCCATCCAGACCCTCAAGTGCTTATGGGGGCCTTCAGAACAAGGGTTTAGGGTTTAGGGTTTAGGGTTTAGGGTTTAGGGTTTAGGGTTTAGGTTTTAGGTTTTAGGGTTTAGGGTTGCTTATGGGGGCCTTTAGAACAAGGGGGTCGGGATGGGTGGGGGGGGGCTTACCCCGAATATTACCCACAAACACTTGACGAACTTTGTCGAAAGGAGCTCAAGGAGGAACCTTTAACCTTGTGAAAGGAACTCCGCCCAACAGTGCGTTCCTATCTTGGGCAAACTCCCCCCCCCCCTCCCACAATTCAGCGGGGTTTCCGTGGTGTGCCGTTTCGTTCGTAATCACGCCAGACGCTTCCATTGAGGGTTTCCCTAAACCCTAAACCCTAAACCCTAAACCCTAAACCCTAAACCCTAAACCCCTAAAGGACCAGGCTCAGGGTCTTTCAGGGTTAGGGTTCAAGTTTCAGGGTTCGGGTTCCAAAGGGCTCCACGTCTACCGGGGGTTATGAGGGAACCTTACCCTCTGCAAAAACCAGAAGCAGGTTACCCTAAACCCTAAACCCCAAACCCCAAACCCTTAACCCTAAACCCCAAACCCTAAACCCCTTAGGGGAAAGTCAGGTGATGGCTCTGGCAATCTCAGGTTGTAGCAAGCCCCCGGTGTGTCAAAAGAGGCACCCATCGCCAAGCTTCAGTCTGAACCCTACACCCCAAACCCTAAACCCTTAACCCTAAACCCTAAACCCTAAACCCTAAACCATGTCTTACGCTCAGAACCCTGACTTGCGCGGATTTTGGCCAGGGCCCCTGGCTCTCGCCGCACGCGCCGGGATTCCCTGAAGGTGGGGGGCAGGTTCACTAGATCGGGAACTACCCATAGGGTTTAGGGTTAGGGTTTAGGGTTTTGGGGTTTAGGGTTTAGGGTTTAGGGTTTGGGGTTCAGGGTTTAGGGTTTAAGGCTTAGGGTTTAGGGTTAGGGTTGAGGGTTTAGGGTCTAGGGTTGAGGGTTTAAGGGGCATTTAGGGAAAGATTGTGTTGTACACATCTGGGTAGTTCTCTAAAATTCGAGTCCGTTTTGGGGGGGGTCCTTCTTTTGAGGGTGCCGTACTAAACAAGGAAGCTCATATAGAGAAATGCCCACTTATCGATCCCTATGCCACTCAGAGCATAGCTGCCATTTGCTCAGGGGCCCCCAAGAAAATACAACCATGTTCTTCCTTATAAGAGCCAAAAAAACGACTATCATCTTCTATTTTTTTTTTTTTTTGGGGGGGGGGGGGGGGGGGGGGGGTTCTTAAGCAAAGAGTAGTAAGAACATGCTCTTCCTTTCCTTATAAGAGCCAAAGGGAATGTCATCTGCTTTTTTTTTTTTTTGTGTGTGGGGGGGGGAGGGGTTCTTAAGCAAGGAGTAGTTAGGAGTTGCCGTTGCAAGAGTGTCGAGAGCTCTGCGCACCAAGGCATGGACTGGTTTTGGGGTAGTTCGCCAAGGCCCACTTGGCTGCACTCAGAAGGGTAGCTATAAATGAAATGTTGAGCTGCCATATTAAGAAACCCAATAAACCCAAAAAGGCTAAGGATCTAAAGTTACAGTAGAGCACCACAAAACCCATTTCGGTGCTCAGGGTAATTGGGGTAACTAGGGAACTTAGGGGTAATTAGGGGCATTCGGGCAATTGGGTAACTAGGGTAACTAGGAAATTTAGGGGTAATTAGGGTAATGATAGGATAATTAGGGTAATTCGGGTACTCAGGGAAATTAGGGTCATCAGGGTTGAGACCCAAGCACCGGAACTCATGGGCAGCTGCCTGCGTTCATGTTCATCAGGTTCTGCAGCGCCTCCTCTCGATCTGGGTTTAGGGTTTATGGTCTAGGGTCTAGGGTTTCGGGTTTAGGGCTCAGGGTCGAGGGTTTAGGGCATGGTCCCTGGATATGCGTCCTCCACAGGGGGACCCCGCCTACATACCACTTATATAACCCAAGGGCCCGTACTTCAGAAGCCTTTTAAAGAAGGTAGAACTACCCTAAGAGAGGTGTCTCGGGTTGAAGGGTTGAAGGGCCTCAGGGTGGGCTAGGCCCTAAACCCTACACCCTCGGACCCGAAACTACCCGGGTTTAGGGTTTAGGTTTTGAGGTTTAGGGTTTAGGGTTTTAATTTTCAGGGTATATAAGCAACGTTCATAAGTAGTCGAGTTTCGTAAGACACCCGCTTATGTGGGTTGATGATGCCCAGCTTGGTTTCAAGGCAAAAGCCCCCGACCCCTGGCCACACACGGCCTGACACCCGGCTGGAGTTAGACCGCGTAGAGCTACGGAATGCTAAGGCATTTTGACTCCACAAAGGTACAACTCCATACGACGGCTGCTGATCCCCACGTCCTGGGATCCTTCGTTGTTGGAGAACCTCGGTGTAGGAATGGCTCGGAGGCGGGGGCGGTGGGCTTCAGGTTGACAGGCTCGATTACCCCCACCCCCAAAATATGCTGAACCGCACACCTGGTCTGAGACCTAAACCCTAAACCCTAGACCCTAAACCCTAAACCCTAAACCCTGCATGTCTATGAGCTCCCCCTACCACTTGTGACTAGCCCTTGGGGTCGAGTATCAGACCCTAAACCCTTGGTGCGAAACATGGAGGAGGGAGTTACGCGTCTTTGGGTCCCTCAGCCTCGGTTCAAAGGGCTTAGGGTTTAGGGTTTAGGGTTTAGGGTTTAGGGTTTAGGGTTTAGGGTTTAGGGGTTAGGGGTTAGGGTTTAGGGTTGAGGGTTGAGGGTGGAGGGGCGAAGAACTTCGTGCCCGGGGGCTTTTGTAGCCTTCACACAGACAAGCCTCTGGCTCATCCTTGAAAGCAGAAGCGGAAAGAGACCAGAGAGCAATTCTGCAAGGACCTACAGAACAAAACCTACGCCCTCTTAGTTATCCAGTACCTAGGGGTTTTAAAGGTTAACCTTTGGGATTTTAAGGGGAATATATTAACCCAAAAAAGGTTAAAGGTTACCCACTCTACTACTAAGCCTACAGAACAAAACCTACACCCTGCTTGCAACGTGTAAGCCCAACACGCGGCTGAAGATGCTCAATTCGGATGACTGACGACGCTTGTGGGAGCACAGCTAAGCCTTGCCTTAAGTTCTCGTCATTCTTGCGGCGCAGTGCCCTAGATTGCGGCAAGCCATCAAGAGACCTAACCATAAAATAGAGGTCGGAATAATTACTAATAGTAATCCCTGATGGTCCCTTTATCAGTATACCATAATAAACCCCGAAACCCTATTCTAATTGCTAAGGCCCCTATATTACATTGATTCGACTGCCAAAGCTGAAGCCGCGATTGACTCGACGGCTTCGACAAGTCCCTCGACCCCACCCTAAACCCTAAACCCGAAACCCTAAACCCTTAAACCCTAAACCCTTAAACCCTAAACCCCAAACCCCAAACCCTAAACCCTATATAAACCCAAAATGAGCCCTTTGAGTCCTGAAGCGCCCTTAAAGTTGTCAAAGAGGCGGGGCCATCTGCGGAGCTTGCCTGGCACGACACAGCTGAGGGGTTAGGGTTTAGGGTTTAGGGTTTAGGGTTTAGGGTTTAGGGGTATCACTTGTAACAAAGCCCGGGAAGATGACCTAAACCGTGAGTTGTCAGCAGGTTGCTGGGCTCAAACCCTAAGACTCTGCACCCCCAAACCCTGACAATCGTAATCCCTCCCCCCCTAAACCCTAAACCCTAAAGCCCTAACCCCCCCCAAGACCGGAGAACTGTCGAACTCCTTCAGCGCCTTCCGGCCAATGTACAGCCCAGCTGCGTGCTAAGGTTTCGGGTTTGGGGTTTGGGGTTTAGGGTTTAGGGTGTAGGGTTTAGGGGTTTGCGCTAGGGTTTACGGTTTAGAGTTTACAGTTTAGGGTGCCGCTCTAACTTGAAGATTCCTTCACTCCTATTTTCTTAAAAACCTGAGGAACCGCAAAGACATGAAAGACGATGCTTCCTTTGTTTCCCTCATGGGGAATTTGTTGATTGTTGATTGTTGGGAGGGAGGGGTTCTAAGCAAATAGTAGGTTTAGGGAATGCGTAGATCGGTACGTGCCTCTTCTCGAAGTTTCGAAGCAAGGCCACCACTTCTTCTCCCCCCCCTAAACCCTAAACCCTAAACCCTAAACCCTAAACCCTCATCCCGAAGCTTGGACACTTTTCAACTCCAGTCTTTGGCTATTCAGCCCGCACATCAGGACAGGAAGGCTGTGGAAGCAAAAAGTCCAAGGCTCCGGGACCCTCGACCTTGTGCACCCAAACGCTCGAACTATCTAAGCTCAGAAAGCCAACTCGTCCCATAGTCCGACTTCCCCAACAACCCAAACCCCTCAAATTAACCCCCTCAAACCCCTTTCAAATGGGCCGTGAACCCTAAAATCTACACCTCTCCTTTCGGTAGACCAAAGGCACGCCACGACCACCCCAAAAGCACATTAGACCCAAGACTGCTTTCAAGACGATCCCACACTTCACGGGAGGCGTGTGCACAACAGCCCCCAAGCCCTAAACCCCAAACCCTAAACCCCAAACCCCAAACCCTAAACCCCCCCCCCCCCCCCAAAAAAAAAAAAAAAAAACACCCCCTCAGGTGCTGGGCCACCCGGCTGTCCCGGCCAAAAGGCGGGCGGCACGTCCCATCCCCAGGTCTGCTGATTGAACCTCAACCGACCCATGGAGGGTTTAGGGTTTAGGGTTTAGGCTTTAGGGTTAGGGTTTAGGGTTTAGGGTTTAGGGTTTAGGGTTTAGGGTTTAGGGTTTAGGGTTTAGGGTTTAGGGTTTAGGGTTTAGGGTTTAGGGTTTAGGGCTACTCAATGCTTAAGAACCCCTTCTTCTTTTGGGCTTCTTAAGCAATATGTAGTCAACCCACCCATGGAGGGGGCCGCAAAGGCCCCCGTA
Organism: Symbiodinium natans; assembly: GCA_905221605.1. NCBI lineage: Eukaryota > Dinophyceae > Suessiales > Symbiodiniaceae > Symbiodinium > Symbiodinium natans. The sequence continues at coordinate 501,649 of CAJNDS010002174.1, read as the reverse complement.
AGAAGCAGCCACAAGTAATGGGGTTCACGGTTTAGGGTTTGGGGTTTGAGGTTCGGGGTTTAGGGATTGGGGTGTAGGCTTTTTGGACCCTCAGGCGCGCAACTGCAGGGGGGGTTGGGTGGGTGCGGGCTCAGGTTTCAGGGAGGTTGGGGGTTGAGGGACTCCAGAGCTTCGAACCCTGAACCCTAAAACGTTCTCAGTTTTGCATCATGGCCTGTGGGATTTTAGGGGTGATGGGCTGAATTGTCGGTTTGTGGGTTTCAGGGAGGAGGTTCTTGCTCAAGTCTGCGGCCGTCGGGGCCGGCAACCTGTCCTGTAGGGGTTGATTTCAGGTCAAGAACTTTGCGGTGTGTCAGGTTTAGTGCATTGGGGCTTAGTGCCTTGGGTGAGTTTAGGGCTTGGGCAGGGCTGAAGCAGCTGTGACTATACGCTCCTAGACGCTCCATCACGGTCCATTCCCCTAAAAACTTACTACAATCCCTGTTCAGGACAGTGTGTGTTTAAGGGAACATCCCAAAAACGGTCCTTAGAAGCCCAGGAACCATCTTGTAATAAGGGTACTTTTTTTGGTTGGCTACTTTCTAAGGGAGCCCCAAAAAAAGGGGTAAAGGGTACCACTGGGCTACATGGAGGTTTCATGGTACATAGTAAACAACTAGAACTGTACTTATAACCAAAGGGTCATAAGTGCAGATATAATTGGTTATGAGGTATCATGAACCTCCAAGTAAGTACAGTAGCAGGTACAGTTATAAGTACCCTGAAACTCCAAGTGCCAAGGGTCCATAATGAAGACCCTGAACCCTAAACCCTAAACCCTAAACCCTAAACCCTAAACCCTAAACCCTAACCCTAAACCCAAAACCCTTCATGAGGTCATGGCATGCCAGGCCCAGTTGGCAGGTTGATGTTGTCAACGCCCTGCGGACCTGCCCACAGCGGCACAAACCCTAAACCCTAAACCCTAAACCCTGAACCCTGAACCCTAAACCCTCAACCCTCAACTCTCAACCCTAATCCCCAACCCTAAGGCCCATGGAACTTGAGTTCTGGACCTTCGGGCGTTGACACTCTTAAGGCCCTGAAACCTCCAACGTGCCAATTAAAACAAAAGCCAAAAGAACCCAGGGATTAATCCTAAACCGTAAACCCTAAACCCTAAACCCTAAACCCTAAACCCTAAACCCTAAACCCAAAACGCTTTTGGTGTGGGGAAGGAAGCTTCCGGAGCGCAGATGAAAGCCCAAGTCTGAGGGCCTAAGACCCCAACCATCACCCCCGACCCTTTCGAAACCACAGGGTTTAGGGTTTAGGGTTTAGGGTTTAGGGTTTAGGGTTTAGGGTTTAGGGTTTAGGGCTGGTGGCTGCGCCCCGAGGCTTCTCTGGAGTGTCTAAGGTGGTACGCCAGACGCCTAATTCCGCAATCCAAACTCTAACCCTACACCCTAAACCCTATAAACCCTAAATCCCCTAAACCCCCACACCCCCAAACCCTAAACCTTACACCCTAAACCCCCAAACCCCCTCATCCTCCTAAACCTCCGAACGCTTAAACCCCAAACCCTAACCTCCCTACACCCTCAACCCCCTACACTCCCAAACCCCCAAGCCCCTCAACCCTACACTCCCTCCACCCTCATCCCTCGACCCCGTTAAACCCTAAACCCTAAACCCAAAACCCAAAACCCAACACCCAAAACACAAAACCCAAAACCCAAAACCCAAAACCCTAAACCCTAAACCCTAAACCCTAAACCTGACCGGCAGCCTTGTGGCTGGCCGTGGAGGAAGCCCAAGATTGCGCTCATACCTCGAGGCGCAAGAGGTTGGGAGCGAGGAAGGGCTGCACCAGCGCGGTCTTCCAGGGTTTCTATAGGGTTTTATGGGGCTCCGTGGGGGTCTGTGGGGGTTCATAGGGTTCATAGGGTTCATAGGGTTCATAGGGTTCATAGGGTTCATAGGGTTCATAGGGTTCATAGGGTTCATACGGTTTTATGGAGAGATTTGGTCTAAAACCGAAATAAGCCATATATATATATATACACATACATACATACTTCCATACATATATATATATATACACACTCATGCACCTATTTATGACCTACATCAAGGAACGACTAGGTCTCTCGGTAGGACGATACTTGTCGGGCAGCTCATTCTTCTCAGCAAACGCCTAGCCGCTAAACCCACAACCACCATGGCTTAGGGCTGATAAGCCCCAAACCCTGAACCCCTAAAACCCTAAACCCTAAACCCTTAACCGTAAACCCCAAACCCCACACCCCAAAACCTAAACCTCTGGGCCTTGGGGGGAGATCGCAACTCCCCGGGCTGCGGAATTCATCAAGACCCCGGCCGTCGACGTTGCCCGGATTCCCTGCAAGCTGGAGGCTGGATAGGGCGTTTAATTCGGGTTTAGGGTTTAGGGTTTGGGGTTTGGGGTTTAGGGTTTAGGGATAAGCCCTAAAGGGTTCGGGGCACCGATTTGCCTACTCTTCTTCATCCGCCACCTGGTTACACCCCTTCATAAAGGCGAAGCGTACCTTACTGGTCCAGGCACAGGCGCCCTTTTTTCTAATTAGGCCTTCTTCTCTGTCGCAACGTCGCATTGCTTGTATGCATCATGGTCAGTCTAAGGCAAGCTGATACACCCTCAACCCTTAACCCTTCATCCCTAAACCCTAAACCCCTAAACCCCTAAACCCCTAAACCCCCAACCCCCTAAACCCTAAACCCGAAACCCTAGACCCTAAACCCTGAACCCTAAACCCTAAACCCTTGTGGAATCAGGTTGTGCGTCTCAGGGTGAGAATCCAATAGCTCTATGCGGGGCTGCGCTGGGAGGCTTTCTGGCTTCAGGAACTGCTCCTTTTCAGCGACAAAGCGTGTCGTAACACATGCCCTGAGTTTAGGGTTTAGGGTTGAGGGTTTGGGGTTGAGGGTCCGGTGGCAACCCACAGGTCTTACCTCCCAAGATTACAAAGTATTGGGGTTGCACTGAACCTTCAAGAAAGGGCAACCCCAAACGAGGGTTGAGGCTTTAAGGTAGACTCGCAAGGACCCCCCCCCCCATTCACCATTTCCCCATTTCCCCATTTGGGGGTTTCCCCAAAATAGGGCTTAGGGCTTAGGGCTTGGGGCTTAGGGTTGAGGGTTTAGGGTTTAGGGTTGAGGGTTTTGGGGTTGTTTAGAGTTTAGGGGTACATATTCTGGGGTTTCCTCTGACGCGCGAGGATTTCTACGACTTTTGGGTACATGATGACTTGGGTCGCCCAGCAGGGTACCTTTTTGGGGGTTGGTTACTTTATAAGGGATCCTTGATCCACAAAAGGGCAAAAGGGTACTTACCACTGGGGCTCCAAGATGAGGGTTTAGGGTTTAGGGTTTTAGGGTTTAGGGTTTAGGGTTTGGGGTTTAGTTTTACCACTGTGTTGCGAGATATGCGTTTAGCCTGGCCTGCACCCATGTCAGCATGTCCTGTGAGCCTGTTGCGAGGAGCTTGAGGTTCCCTTTAGAGGCGAGGGCAGGTTTAGGGTTCAGGGTTATCTTAGTTGTCCAGTACCTAGGGGTTTTAAAGGTTAACCTTTGGGATTATAAGGGGACTATATGAACCCAAAAAGGTTAAAGGTTACCTACTCTACTACTAAGTTATATTTGGGTTTAGTTAAGTTCAGGCCCAGGGTTTCTGGATTGTGGTTCGATCTGGGGTCTAATTCATCTCATGAGGCCACGTGGTTCGACGTGGGGATTCCTGGTTCAGGATTTAGGATTGATGGCCATGGAGATGTGTTGGTGCGTTTCGGGTGTTGCAGATTTTGTGCAGGTCGGGTATGTCGAGGAGAACTGCAGCAGCTTCTTGGTGATTCTAGGGCTTCGGGGCTTCGGCTCTAGTGCTTCTGGGATGTTTAGGGGTGGGTTGTCTTTCCATAGACCTCTAGACCCAAAAATCCTAAACCTTCCCTAAGCCAAGGTCCCAAGGGTTTAGGGTTTAGGGTGCCTTGACCTTCAAACTCCAAGTCCCTGTCAATACACATAGGCTCACTTCTCAAAACAATGGTCCCCTTTTGAGTACCCAATTTTCTGAAATATTAAGGGCCCGCCTTATCATGGTAACCCCAATCGTACCATAATTTAGAGAAGCGACCCCATGGCCTTCAAAAGTTACGAACACAGCATAGACACGTTCTCAGGGCCACCCCGACGAAATTTCGGACTTTCGGAATACCCAGGCCCCCCTCTACGATGTCGACTGCGAATCCTGAGACCGGAGCAGCCCCAAGAATAGCTACCTAAACCCGAAACCCAAAACCCTAACCCCCCCCCCCCCTGCGGAGGGTACTTCGTCGGATGGCGGACGTCCCAGGGAGTGCCTTGGTAAGAGCTTGCACGGCTGGTAAGGTTTGCGGGTTGTTGAGGGTTTTGCAGTGTTTTCCGGGTTTGGTGGAGCTTTTGAAGGTTTTCAGTGCTTGTAGGGTTTGGTGGGATTTTGGGTGCAAGGTTGTTGTTTTGAGGGTTCTCAGGGAGTATAGTGGTTTGGTGGGCTTTTTGGGGGTTCAAGGCTGTTGCTGTGGGTTGGGATGGCTAGGGCGTCGGCTCAGTGAGATTTAGAGGCTGTTGGCCTTCACCTAAGACCTCTGCGTGTCTCTTTCTAACAGTCTTCGGGGCATCTTGAGCATCATCACGTTTCTGGCGCTTTTCTTATCATGGCACTTAAGACCTTCTGAAAAGATCGGGCCACCTAGCTTTTGTTGCTTAACGTCTAGAAGTCCCCTGACAAGTTCAGGGCCTACAGTTGGCTCGGTGGGGCGGGTATACCATTGATATGGTAGCGGGGTGTATGAAATGATTTCTGACATTCCAATATACTGGAATATGCTCGACGCATACTACTTTTCAGCATACTAGACTTTACTGTATTCAGCTATACGAGGTTACTAGACTAAGTTTATACTCGATTGAATAGTATAGTACGAGCCGAGAATAGACTAACAACCGAAGAAAACCGAGCATAAGACCCCATCAACCCTAAACCCTAAACCCTACACCCTAAACCCTAGGAAACCAGTGTGGGATGCTGTACGTGCAGAGCTGTCGTGCTTGAGTCGGCCACAGTGTGCCATAATCTGATTTCAAACCCTGCACAGGTTTAGGGTTTAGGGTTTAAGGTGTAGGGTTTAGGATTTAGGGTTTAGGGTTACATGGAACAAGGAAGGTGCATGGTCCTGGAAAACAGCTTTTGGGGAAGTGACGGGAGATGAGTTCACCAGCCCGCGGAAGACCTGAAACCGGCTCAGCTGTGATCTTGGCCAGCATATTTCATTCAGATATAAGAGAGCTGATTCTCTGACCCCCTAAACCCTATAAATCCTAAACCCTGAACCCTAAACCCTAAACCCATCAGGATGCATACTACTCTCACAAGCTCTGGTTGTTGTGAAAGTCTTCTATTGACCCCTCTCGCGACAAGGCAGGGAGTGTGGCACACCGATGTCCCCAGCAGTGGCCCTGCTCTCCTTTCCTGCCTTGGTGCTCTCCGTGCCATGAACTTTTTGAGTATGGGAGAAGGGGACCCCTTATGTACCCTTTTTTAGATCCAAGAGCCAATACATACGAACCCTAAGGGATGTAAGGGACCGCATTGAGGGCCCATGGACGTCGAAAGCAGGCCCAATCCTCCCAAGGCGTATGTAGAACCTCTGAAATCTCGAGACGCTTCGGCACCTGAGTGAGGAACCCCTGGAAACCCTAAGCCCTAACCCCTAAACCTCAAACCCTACTGCCTAACCCTAAGCCCTAAAACCCTGAACCTCCTGAGCTCGGGACCCCAGTCACTGGGCGTTTGCATTCCAATTCCCTGAGCGCCGCCTGACAAGAATCTGGTGTGTGGAGGATGCTCCAGCCAAAGGGTGTCGGGCTTAGGAATTCCATAGGATTTTTTGTGGTTTATGAAGGCTCATGCAGGTTTCGCAGGACGGACTTTGTGAGATTTAACGAGAACTTTGAAGGATTTCCATGTACAGGTGCTTCGAGGGTATGGGGGTGCAGGTGTCAACTGTGTGTAGGTCTTGGAATGCGGGTATGTTCGAAGGTTTGGGGTTTGGGAGGACTTCGGCTAGGTTTTGGGCTTATGGAGTTTAGGGTTTAGGACCCTTGTTGGAATTTATGGGCATAGGGGTTCAGGGTTTGGCGGGGTGAAGGTTGGTTTCTTCCAATCGTTCTTCCGCTGTCCCTACACCCTAAACCCTAAACCCTAAACCCTAAACCCTAAACCCTAAACCCTAAACCCTAAACCCTGAACCCTAAAGCCTAAACCCGGGTCTCCTGTTGCCGGACTCGATGGTCGATCGGGGTTTGGAAAGTGTGCAAAATGCGTTTGGAAGAAGGCCCTGATTTTAGGGGATAGGATTAGGGTTTAGGGTTTAGGGTTTAGGGTTTAGGGTTTAGGGTTTAGGGTTTAGGGTTTAGGGTCTAGGGTTTAGGGTTTAGGGTTTAGGGTCTTAGGGTTTAGTGATTCGGGGGACCCTTGGGGGGATGGACCCTCTGAATAAGGTCCCTGTTTAAGAGAGCCACAGGAAGGGGTCCCGTTTTTTAGGGTCCCCCCTTATCCTACTTAGGAACTTGAGGCGAGCCGCCAAAACATCGGGAGTTTGGCTACGATGAGGCTTAGCAGAAAAGCCCCGAAATTGAAAAGCTGCCCCTTGGGACCCTAAAGCCTCAACTGCAAACCATGAGCACTTCTCTTCTGAAGGCACAGCAACAAAACCTTGCAAGGAGCAGGTAACGGCGAGCAGGACTGACAACACTGAAGCACTAGCAAAAGTTAGCATTAGCGGCTCAAAAACAATCAGACAAGCATTGCTCTTGAGCTGACCGAACAAACAGCCCTTTCTATCCCTGTTCCCTCCGCTTCTTTAACTGCCACGCACTGCACGACTGTCACGACTAACCCGAGCATCGCCCCAGGTCACAATAGTTCCGCCGTCACGGATGGCAGAGAAAGCAGAGGAAGAGTATTGGATCTGCTGCACGTTCTTCAGCTGGTCCTGCACTGCACTACTGTCGCCACCTTGGCTGCACTCAGGAGGGTAGCTATAAATTAAACTTTATCTGCCCTAATAAGAAACCCAACAATACCCCCCAAAAAAGGTGAAAGGACCTAAAGTTACAGTAAAGTACCACCAAAGCCACCAGCCCAAGAGTCACCCCAGGTCACGACGGAGCCGTCGCCGCGAAGGGCGGCAAACGCTTTGCTGGAGGCTTGGATCTGCTTGACATCCGTCAGCTGAGCCTGCACAGCGCCTGCGGAGGTCCCAGTAGCCTAGTAACCTAAGGGCACCCCCTTAATTTGGGTTGGTTATGTTATGAATAAGGGAAGCGAAAACCCAAAAAAAAGGTAGAGGGTACCACTGGGCTAACCCGGGCGCTGCTCTCGACACCATCGTCATCAGCATCATCACCCCAGGTCACGACCGATCCATCGGCACGAAGAGCAGCGAAAGAGGCGCTGGAAGCCGCGATCTGCTTCACATTCCTATACTGCCCTTAGAGCCTTAATAAAGAATAGCATGTTTTATAGCATACTCCTATACTGCCCTTAGAACCTTGATGAAAATTGTATGTTTTATATGTCCTCTTGGGTTATATTATATGAACAACAATACGAAATAATTCCCAAAGGGGGGGACATAGATTCTTCAGCTGAGCCTGTACGTCACTACTATCACCACCAGCCAAAGCATCACCCCAGGTCACAACAGTTCCGTCGCCCAGAATGGAAGCAAAAGCAGAGTGAGTGGCTTGGACCTGCTGCACGTTCTGCAGCTGAGCCTGCACAGCACTGCTGTCACCACCAGCCCGGGCATCACCCCAGGTCACAACAGTTCCGTCGCCCAGAATGGCAGCAAAAGCAGAGTGAGTGGCTTGGACCTGCTGCACGTTCTTCAGTTTATGCTGCACAAAGCTACTGTTACCAGCAGGCCCAAGCCAGTCATCACCCCAGGTCACGATGGATCCATCAGCAAGAATGGCTGCAAATGCCTTGCCGCAAGCTTGGATTTGCCGCACACCCTTCAACTGATCCTGCACCTCACGGCTATTCCCGCCATGGCGACTATCACCCCAGGTGACAACCGACCCATCACCAAGGATGGCAGCAAAAGCACAAGTCGAGGCTTGGATTTGCTGCACATTCACCAGCCGTGCCTGAACCAAACTACTGACACCACCCGCCCGAGCATCACCCCAGGTCACGACGGATCCGTCGGCAAGAATAGCCGCAAAAGCAGCACCAGTGGCCTGGATCTGTTGCACGTTCTTCAACTGAGCCTGCACAGCAGTACTGTCACCACCATGACGCGCAGAACCCCACGTCACGACGGATCCATCGCCAAGAATGGCAGCAAAGGCGCTGCCAGAAAAGCCACGGGTGGCTTGGATCTGCCGCACGTTCTGCAGCTGATCCTGCACAGCACTACTTTCGGAACTAGAGCGAGCATCACCCCACGTCTCGACAGACTCGTCGCCCAGAATGGCAGCAAAAGTCTTGCCAGAGGATTGAATCTGCAATCTGTTTATGTGCAAGGTCAGGGAATCACCCTTTTGAAGCCTTGCTTCCGTGACTGTCGAACATGCATCGAGAACACTTCCCGCTGAGTTCAGCAGTCGCCCGTTTCCGACTCCAAGCGCGGTCTGTGCGCGACGTTTCACGGCTGATACCTCTTCTTCCAAACCTGCTTTCAGGGCAACTCTCTTGCCACTGAGCAGGCTGACTTCCACGGCAACCGACATTTCGCACGTCGGAAGAAGTCAAGTATCTGAATCGTCTGTCTGGGAAAACTTAGGCCCGAAGCCCTATAGGCAAACCCGTATCTAAGTTTCAACACCGCACTGCAGAGGGACACCGGTAGGAGGCCAGGGTTGAGGGTTGAGGGTTTAGGGTTTACCCCTGCTTCTACTACTGCTGGAATCGGTTTAGGAGTTAGAGGACTTTCGGACGTTCGGGCAGCTATCGACGGACCCCTTGCGGAGAAACTACGTCTCAAGCTGAAAGCCAAACGCCTTAGGCTTTAGTATTCTGGGTTAAAGGTTTAAGGGACGGGCCTTAATAATCAGACTACGGTTCTAGGGTATAATATAGCGCAAGACCCCTGAGGAATAGTATTGGCAATTGTTGAGGCCCCTGTGCTCATGCTGCGACCGCCACCGTCTTGCTTTGAAAGCCCAACCGCAACGATTACTGTTGCTGCTCACAGCTCCACGCACAAATATGTATATGTAGACATATATATACATAGATATACTGATTTATTTATATGCTACCCCCCCCCCCCTCTTGGCCTGGAGGGTTTAGGGTTCTTGGGGGGGGGTTGCAGATTAGCCTGAATCATGCTTTTTCGCTGTTTCTTAGGAATGTTCATACCCCCCCCCCCCCCCCCCAAAAAAAACGAAAAAAAAAAGTTTTCCTAAGAGAGCCCTAAACCCCATCTGTGCGTGTCCTGTCGCATTCCGCGACGGGATGCCCGAAAAGTTCAGGGATAAACCCTAAACCCTATAAACCCTAAACCCTAAACCCTAAACCCTGAACCCTAAACCCTAAACCCTAAACCTTAAACCCTAAACCCCAAGCCCTCAATCAGAGTAAGCGTGGCGGGATCACAACTTGCACTGGGCGTCTGCTCAGTACGGGCATGGGTAGCCTTGGGACTCTCCGGCGCGACCTCAAGGCATTTAGGGTTTAGGGTTTAGGGTTTAGGGTTTGGGGTTTAGGGTTTAGGGTTTAGGGTCTAGGGTCTAGGGTTTAGGGTTTCGGGTTTAGGGTTTAGCATCTTTTGCTGGCAGCTTGAGTTGTGGGGCTCAGAGCTTTTAGCACTGAGGTTGCCTTGCCGGTGCGCTCCTCACCTTGTCCCGCTGATGACGAACTGCTTCTGTAGGTTTGGAGTGTCCCGGGTTTCTCTGCTGCCTAGACTACATTGAATTACAAAGTGAAATAAACATACGTGTGTATATATTTACATATATATATATAGATATAGATATATACACGCAAACCCACACATATATATATAAATATATATATATATATACAAAGTTATGGAAAGCTGGATCGATGGCTTGGGCTTTGGGGCCGTGAATCCCACGGCTGCTGCGGGGCAGGGGGAAGTCCGCCCCGAAGCGCTCCTATGACATCGTCACCCTGGCCCACTGGTTCTAGGGTTTATAAGGTTTAGGGTTTAGGGTAGGATGGAATGAGGGGCTCAGGCACATTATACCCCCTTATGTCCTCATTCCCTCAGTCCGTTCTAAGAGGCAGTCGGCTGTTTTCCGATTCGTTGGGGGAGTTGCAAGTTGCACTCGGTATCAGATGTAACTTGGCGGGGGCGAGGGGGGGGGTCATAGAGCTACAAGTCTTCCAGAAGGCTGGGCTTCGCACTTGGCCCGGAAAAAGTGCTCGAAACCCTAAACCCTAAGCCCTAAACCCTAAACCCTAAACCCTAAAGGCCCTAAACCCTGAACCGCGGCACTTCTTGTGCCGCCCAAATGCGCGGCGCCCTGATCTCACAGACCCTCCCCAGAGCCTGGAACCGTAGAACCCTTTAAAACCCTACAAATCCAGGAACCCCAAAATCCTGGAACCCAGAACCCTAGGCCCCTTGAACACAAAAGTCCCGAAGCCCTAGAGTCCTAGAGCCCTAACACCCAAAATACCCAAAAACCTAAACCCCCAAAAACCACAACCCAAATCCCCCCCCCCCGGGCCAGAAAAACACTCATAAAAAATGCCTTGCACCCTAAACCCTAAAGATGAAAAACCTACCGCGGCTTTTCTCCGGGCCGCCATGTCGTCCCATCCCGGCGTTGGTGGGAAGCCTGGGGGATTGCAGAGTTCTGGCAACTTGCAGGGTTTAGGGTTTAGGGTTTAGGGTGTAGGGGTAAGGGTTGCAGCCTTGTCGGGTGAGCTTTGGGGAATCGGGTTTCTAGGACTTTCGGGATTTAAGGCTTTAAGGTTTAAGGCTTTAGGGCTTTAGGGTCAGACTTGAGGGTTTGGGCGTTTGGCTCATGGCGTAGGAATTTCCCATGATGTTCGAGCAGAGGTTTGGAGTTGCAGGTCCATGGGAGACCAGGTACAGCGGTGTTTGCAGGAACTTTTGTGAGCAGCAGACACCAGTCAAGCCTCCTTTTTTGTCATTCCCGCGGTTTAAGGTTCAGGGTTTAGGGTTGAAGTGCCTCCTCCTAGGTTCTTGTTAAGGAAAATAACAGCATGAGGAAGCAAGGCCTTGTCCGATACAGCTATGCCATCGCATAAGTTCTATGAGTACCATGCGTAGGGTGTTCTCCCGTATAGTTCTGATTTATACTCGTCTTGACTGGGCAGAGAGCTCTATGTAAAGGCACACCAGCTACAACTACAAGGACCCGTCTTGGTAACTAGTAAAGATTGGGGTGTTCCCCTGTATACGAACAGTCCTTCATAGGGAATGTAGTACCCCCGAGACTCATCCCTACTAAGCACTGCTAGTATAAGGGGGAACATCCCAAGTATCTAGTACTGTTGGACCCGGTTTAGTATAGGCTTTGTGGCTCCCTGGCCAGGGGGCCTGCGGACTAATGCGGGAAACCGAAACCATTGACTAAAGTTTCTAAAGCCAATCAGGGCCGCTCGTTGCAAATTGTTTGGGGGCCTATTTTGGACACCAGAAAGTTTCGAGGGGTTTTCGCGAGACCGGCAACAGGCCGTCAGCAGAGTTTCTCATTCAAAACTGTTTTTAGTTCTTGGCTCCCCGGCCCCCCGCCCTTCATCCCCGGGCCGTGACCTTCACATAATTGCGTGTAACCCTCGTCAATGGGGCTGGAAAGTTTAGAGGCTCAAGCCTCGAGGCTTCCCCTCAATCCTCGACCCCTAGCTACCCCAAACCCTAAACCCTAAGCCCTAAACCCTAAACCCTAAACCCTAAAGCCTAAACCCTAAACCCTGAACAAAGCAAACTTCTGAAGCTTCGAGCACCTCCGAGATCGCTGAGGTTGCCGGTGGCAGGTCCTGGCGCTTCGACGCAACTCGTCTTTCAAGCCCGTCCCCTGCAGATTAAACCCTAAACCCTAAACCCTAAACCCCAAACTTTCAGGCCCTAACCCTGAGCAGCACCTAGTGACTAGACCCCTGAACACCTAAACCCTAAAACCTAAGCGCTTACACCCTTAAACCTTTAACCCTCAAACCCTAAACCCTTAACCCCAACACCCTACATAGGTAAAGTCAAGTCCCCTGCCCACACGTTATAGGTTCTTAAGGGAGGGGGGCTCAAGGGGGGTAGCTACCTAGGGAACCTTAAAAAAGCTTAGGGAGCCTTAGTAGGGAGTATTAGGGAACCTTGGATTACATATGCACCTTGAACTTAAGCCCTAAACCCTAAACCCTAAACCCTAAACCCTAAACCCTAAACCCTAAACCCTAAACCCTAAACCCTAAACCCTAAACCCGAAACCCGAAACCCTAAACTAAAGAACGCTATCAACACGGTCCGTTGTTCTCGTTGGCGCGGCGGGTGCCCAAATTGCCGCAGTTGCTCCCGACCGACCTGGCCGGCTACCCCTGGGTTTGGGTTTGGGGTTTAGGGTTTAGGGTTTAGGGTTTGGGGCTTGGGGTTTAGGGTTTAGGGTTTAGGGTTTTGGGTTTTGGGTTTAGGGCTTGGGGTTTAGGGTTTAGGGCTTAGGGTTTGGGTTGTAGGCTTCAGGGTTGTTTGAACCCCCCCCCCCCCAGTCCACCAATCCCGCTTACCCGTCAAAATTGCTCAAGCATGGAGATCTGGTGATGCACCCAAGCCCCAAAACCCCAAACCCCAAACCCCAAACCCCGAACCCCTAGACCCCTAGGCCCCTAGACCCCAGACCCCAAACCCCAAACCCCAAACCCCAAACCCCAAACCCTAAACCTCGGCTCACTTAAGGAGCGTGGAGGGACTTCTGATAGTAGCGCCTCAGGCCCAAGCCAATCAAAGCCCTGAGCCCAACGACATGCAAAATTCCAAACTTGTGAGGGTTTAGGGTTTAGGGTTTAGGGTTTAGGGTTTAGGGTTTAGGGTTTAGGGTTTAGGGTTTAGGGTTTAGGGTCTAGGGTTTAGGGTTTAGGGATGAGGGTTTGGGGTTTGCGGTTTAGGGTTTCGGGTTTAGGGACTCCACCAATTGGAGACGCAAAAGCTGGGAAGTATCCACCAAGCCATAGCCCTAAGCCCTAAGCCCTAAGCCCTCAGCCCTAAGCCCTAAGCCCTAAGCCCTAAGCCCTAAGCCCTAAGCCCGAAGCCCTATGCCCTATGCCCTAAGCCCTATAAGCCCTAAGCCCTAAACCCTCTGAACCCTCAACCCTACACACCCCCAACCCTCAACCCCATACCCAGACTTTCCTTGCTGTTGGTTAGTAGGGAATGAGTGAACGAGGTACCCCTATATAATCCTTAAAGAGTGTATATATATATATATGTATATACTTATGTATATATATATAGGGGGATATAAGGTACGTACCTTATTCCTACAGACCACAGCAAGCTTCTTGCTCCCCGCACCCTGGTGGCATCGGCGAGGATGCTGGGAAGACTCTGGCGGCTTTCCTCAGGGCAAGGGCATTTAGGAATTGGCAGGGGCTTAGGGTTGAGGAGTGTGGGGTTTGGGAGTTTGGGATTTGGGAGTTTAGGGTTTAGGGCTCAGGGTTAGAAGACTAGGGTTTAGAAGTTTAGGCCCTCCGGGTTTGGGCAAAAATCACTCCAGGTTTAGGCGATAAACGCTCCCCGGGTTTAGGGTTTGGGAACCCCTTCCCAATTTCAGCCTCAGCCCTCCGAAATCGGCACCCGCACTTGAGAGAGTGCAGCTGGGGCCAAGGGCGGAGACTCGTCACCAGCGGGGAGTTGCAGAGTGGCCGTCGGCGCCTGCGATTTGGCCATGGGTGTTTCGGCCAGTGACTCTTAGGGTTTAGGTTTACGGTTGAGGGTTGAGGGTTCAGGGTGTAGGGTTTAGGACTCCCAAACCCTACAAAACAGCTGGGTACAGCCCCAAGTTTGGGGCATAACCGCCAAAAAAGTCGGCAAATGGAGCTTAGTATATAGGGTTCTGAATCAGAAACCCTAAACCCTAAACCCTAAACCCTAAACCCTAAACCCTAAACCCTAAACCCTAAACCCTAAACCCTAAACCCCAGTCTCAGACAATTAGGCCCTACAGCTCAGAGTATGGGGTGGAGATCTCCTGCGCCGTGCCGCATGGCATGCGTAGGGATTCTATTTTTGGGGTTTAGGGTTTAGGGTTTAGTTCCGCCTTGTACTAACAGCCCTTAATAGGGATTATTACACCTTTTTTTTGCAGCACCCCCGATTACAAATCCCTTTTAAGGACTGTTCGTATGAGGGGAACATCCCAACGTGTAGGGCTTCAGGGGGCTACCCTAAACCCTAAACCCTAAACCCTAAACCCTAAACCCTAAACAGGGGTTTAGGGGTTTAGGGGTTTACAGTTGCTAGCCTTGCAAACCCGGAGGAGCAGCCCGAGGAGTTCTGATGCTGGGCCCACAGCGCAGATTTAGAACACTAAGGTTAGGGTTTAGGGTTTAGGGTTTAGGGTTTAGGGTTTAGGGTTTAGGGTTTAGGGCTTAGGGTTTAGGGTTTAGGGTTTAGGGTTTAGGGTTTAGGGTTTAGGGTTTAGGGTTTAGGGTTTAGGGTTTGGGGGTTAGGGTTTAGGAATTAGGGTTTAGGGTTTAGGGTTCAACCCGAACATTCCCAAGCTCGAGTCTGGGAATTGGGCTTAGGGCTGATAGGGTTCGTATCCTTGCCTGGTATTGGCATATCGTGGGGGTAGCACCTCGTAACCCCTAGGATTCAGGGTTTAGGGGTTTAGGGGTTTAGGGGTTTAGGGGTTTAGGGGTTTAGGGGTTTAGGGGTTTAGGGTTTAGGGTTTAGGGTTTTGGGAGCCCATCAACATGCAGTTAACACAGTCTCAGGCGCTTGGGTACTTGGCCTATGGGCTTAGAAGGAGCTGCACCTGATAGCAAACGGAACGAAAAAACAAATTGGCACTGACTGGGAGCAGCAAGGGGAACACGTCAACCCTAAGCCCTAAGCCCTAAGCCCTAAACCCTAAAGCCTAAACCCTATAAACCCTAAAGCCTAAACCCTGAACCCTAAACCCTAAACCCGAAACCCTAAACCCTAAACCCAAACCCTAAACGCTAAACCCTAAACCCTAAGCCAGGGACAGACAAGGACGAACAAAGCCGAACCACAAAGTACAGCCAGGGCCTTGCATGACACCTCTCCGGCAGTCATGAACATGGACCTGGCGAAGCAGTCAGGGCCCCTTAGGGGGTTTGGTAGGGTTTAGGGTTCAGGGTTTAGGGTTTAGGGTTAGGGTTTACTGGTAGGGCTTCTAGGGTTTTAAGGCTTGAGTTTAGGCTTTAGGGTGTGGGGGTTGTTGTCGCCTAGAGGCACCCCGAGATCGTAGGAGGTCCTGTTACAGCCTACTGTCCTCGCTGCAGCTTTTTGAAGCTTAGCCTCTTGAGTCAGGCTACTATGTCGAGATAACAAGTTTCCACACTAATTTCTGTTATTGAGACTATCTATTGATGTTAAGTTGAAAAGCAGCACAGAACTCATGCCACGCTGTATGCCGTCCAAGTTAGTGCCCAGAATAACAAGGTCAGCAGTGGAGAGGAAGCGCGATGCGGGAAAGCTCGAAGCTCTGACATCTTTCCGAAGCCCTGAGCCCTACACCCTAAACCCTGAACTTTGAATGGGGCAGTATGGGGCATTTGTCGTGGGCAAGCGAATGGCCCAGGCTGACCGGTTCTTGGTATAGGGGCTTAGGACATTAGGACCCCTATATCATGCCTTAGAGGGTGTCAGACTAAGGAATCCCAATTCTCCAATTCCCTCTACTACCTGTAAGAACCTAAACCCTAAACCCTAAACCCTAAACCCCAAACCCTAAACCCTAAGCCCTAAACCCTAAACCCTCCCCCCGAAACTTTGTTCCAAGGGGTATTTGGAGTCTCTGGCTTCTGTGCCCTAAGCTCCGCGCGTGGCGTCCTGGGACATTTCCTGGCCAAACTCCTCGGCTTACGACAACTGATCAGGAGTTTGGGGTTTAGGGTTTTTCCATGTAGGAGTTTGGGGTTTAGGGTTTTTCCATGTAGGAGTTTGGGGTTTAGGGTTTTTCCATGGGGCTTCGGGCAAAGGCCATAGGTTCTAGGTGTGACATACTGCAGCTTTGTCAGTTTCGTTTACACATCAGAAAGGTGCTCCAAACCCTAAACCCTAAACCCTAAACCCTGAAACCCTAAACCCCTCTAAGTGAGCCGGCTTTGACCCTGACCCAAAGCCCTCCCAAAATGTCGAACCTAAAACCTGAAACCCCCAAGACCCTGCACAACTCCGCCTAAGGGTTGAGAGTTTAGGGCTTAGGGAGGTTTACGTGCCTTCAGCCCAAAGCCACTCAAGAAAACTCCCAAACGGCTAAATTTTAAACTATGGGAAAGAAGGTGCTGCTTGATCGTATTTTGAGCTTTTGTTGATGCGTTTCAAGCCCAAAACCCTAAACGCCCACCCAAACCCTGTCCCTAAACCCTGCAACTACCCCCTGCAACACTGCAACCCTAAACCCTAAACCCTAAACCCTAAACGCTAAACCCTAGACCCTAAACCCTAAACCCTGCGTCACCTGCCCCCTATAGGATTCTTGGAGGTTCATTCCATGCTACTTCTTAACCAATTCTAACTGTACTTATAGCCCACGTAGAAGCCCCCTTAAGCGCTCTAATATGGTTACCAGTACAATTCTAAGTACCGTCATAAGCCTGAACCCTAATTAAGAGGGGTACCACGAACCCCGCAGTTGATCTCCTGAAAACCCCTGAACCACAACATAGAACCCCTTTTCGCAATCTCCAGGTCCCTGAACCGGGCTCTAAACCCGATCCATCCTGAACCCTGTTGCCTACTTGAAGCAATGGGGTTTAGGGTTTAGCGTTTAGGGTTTAGGGTTTAGGGCTACTTCGCTGCAGGTTCTTCTTACGCTGAAGGCTGCGCCTACTGCTTTGCAGGTTCTGATTTTTGAAATAACAAGCCCTTATTGTAGGAGTCGCAGCTAAGCTACGAGGGATGAAGACTCGAACCCCTCCGAAGGATGTACCCCTAAAGGTTTCCCTTAATCTACTCCTAGTTTAGGGTTTAGGGTTTAGGGTTTAGGGTTTGGGGTTTAGGGTTTAGGGTTTAGGGTTTGGGGTTTAGGGTTTGGGGTTTGGGGTTTAGGGTTATACTACCTTAGGGATCTTGAAAAAGGGCCCCCAGACCCAAGGGTACCACCGCAAAGGTCGAGTCCCTTGAGGTCTTGGGTTCCGAAGGCGAAGCCCTCCCACCCTAAACCCTAAACCCTAAACCCTAAACCCTAAACCCTAAACCCTAAACCCTAAACCCTAAACCCTAAACCCTAAACCCTAAACCCTAAACCCTAAACCCTAAACCTAAACCCTAAACCCTAAACCCTAAACCCTAAACCCTAAACACTAAACACTAAACACGAAACACTAAACACTAAACCCTCCTGAACCCCTCGGGGCCCGGGCAGCAAGACCCAGCTTGTTGCCAGGCGCCCGGAGATACCTTGCGAGTATTTTCTCGGCTCTCAACCCTGAAGCCTAAACCCTAAACTCCCTAAATCCCTAAACGCCCAAAACGCCCTAACCCCCCCAAACCCCCTAAACCCCTAAACCCCCTAAACCCCCTAAACCCCCTAAACCCCCTAAACCCCCTAAACCCCCTAAACCCCCTAAACCCCCTAACCCCCCTAAACCCCCTAAACCCCCTAAACCCCCTGAACCCCCTAAACCCCTTAAACCCCCTAAACCCCCTAAACCCCCTAAACCCCCTAAACACCCTAAACACCCTAAACACCCTAAACCCTAAATAAACCCTAAACCCTAAACCCCAAACCCCAAACCCGAGCAGGGTTCGCATCACTACTTGGAGGTTCATCGTACTGATTAATCAATGATAATAGATTAATCAATGATAATCGTACTTAGAACTGTACTTATAACCATAGTGGGGCACTTGAGGGGCTTATCAGTGGGTTTTAAGTACACTTATATTTGATTATCAAGTACCCCTAAACCCTAAACCCTAACCCTAAACCCTAAACCCCTAAAACCCTAAACCTAAAAACATAAAACCCAATTATAACTGGTTAATAAGTACCATGAACTTCACAATGAAGAGCCCGACAGCCTTTCGGGTATTAGGCTCGAGGTTCTTTCTTTCAAATCACGGGGCCAAATGTTGGGGGTTAGGGTTTAGGGTTTAGGGTTTGGGGTTTAGGGTTTAGGGTGTAGTCCATATTGACACCGTAACGGCACCCAAGGCCCTAAACCCTGTAAACCCTATACGGAACCCCGTTGTGAAAGGTAGGCGTAAGGTGTCCCGAACAGATCCCAGGCGCGTGAACTGTTGTCATTCCTGGGCATTTCTTAGGGCACCCACGCCGCGGCACCATAACCAACGAAATGCTCAAGAACCCCCATATGAAGTAGGGTATGTATTTCTTGTACCCCCCAAAAGGACACCAAATACATACACTCACCAATATTCAAAAGGAACCTTATATACACTCACCAAAACAATAATATAAGCCCTGCTTCATATATTCCTTATGAGGGTAATATAGAGAGTAGCATTTTGTATGTTTGGGGGGGCTCTTCAGCAAAGAGTAGTAACAGGGGTTTACAATGAATAGCAGACGGCCTTCTAAGATCTTACCAGAGTAACTGAATTTGAGTTCCTTTCGAAAAGCCCAGTTCAGGAACGACATGCTGTGCGACACTTGGACTCTTCATCTGTGAGCACTTGGAGTCTACCGCGTGAGTCTTTCAGTATGCAGGGGATAAGGGAGCTTGGGTTTAGGGTTTAGAGTTTAGGGTATACCCAACTTAGAACCAACGAAAGCATTTCAATAGTCCACTGTCGATTCCCTTAAGCTGAAAGACATTTCCTAGGGAAACTACAGCGTATACCCTGGACCCATGCCTAAACCCTAAGCCCTACAACCTACACCCCCTAAACCCGCACCCCTAAACCCTAAACCCTAAACCCTAAACCCTAAACCCTAAACCCTAAACCCTAAACCCTAAACCCTAAACCCTAAACCCTAAACCCTAAACCTAAACACTAAACACTAAACCCTAAAGCCCTCTCAACCTGCATCCAAGAAGCGTGATCACCTCACGGCCTTTCGACCCATCCACGAAGAACTCTTGTGGGTGCCTCCGTGAAGTTTGGGGGTTAGGGGTTTAGGTTGAAGGGTTCGGCCGGGTTTGGGGTTTAGGGTTTAGGGTTTAGGGTTTAGGGTTTAGGGTTTAGGGTTTAGGGTTTAGGGTTTAGGGTTTAGGGTTGTTTAAGCTGAGGGGTTCGGCCGGGTTTGGGGTTTAAGGTTTAGGGTTTAGGGCTTAGGGCTTCGGGCTTAGGGCTTAGGGCTTAAAGTCCCTCATCGTTTTCTTGAAGGTCAGGCTTGGGTGGTTGGGCTGCTGCCTTGACACACGTCTTGAGCTGGAGGAGTGGAGGTAAAGTTGGGTACAAAAAACTCTAAACCCTAAACCCTAAACCCTAAACCCTAAACCCTAAACCCTAAACCCTAAACCCTAAACCCTAAACCCTAAACCGCAATCTGCATCAGGCGGGCCGAGAGGCACCCCAGGTCGTAACCGAGGCATTCGTTTAAGGCCCGGGGTACGTGCGCAATGGCTGGGTCTGCTTCGTAGCTGAATCTTGGGTTTAGGGTTTAGGGTTTAGGGTTTAGGGTTTAGGGTTAGGGTTTAGGGTTTGGGGTTTCCCTAAACACTAACACACGAAACCTGGCTTCCCACCTAGACAAAATGGGTGACCTTTCTTGCTTGGCCGCTGGATATAACCGGGTCTATCAGGGAACCACATCGGTTCAAAGGTAGCAGTGACCCCAAGCCGTAAACCCTAAACCCTAAACCCTACACCCACAAAAGGTTTCGAATCTTGCTGCTCAGCTGCTGCGCCAGGAAGTGCTTCAGCCCCTGGTCGGTCTTCTTCAAGTACCTGGCAGAGACAGAAAGAATCCCGACTGTATTGTGTAGGGTTTAGGCTTTGGGGTGTAAAAGGCGTGTGCGTATACGTGTACATGTGTGGGCCAGGGTAGCATGCATATATATACATATATATATATATGTATATATATATATGTGTGTATATATATATATGCTCACCCCCCCCCCCATGATCTAGGTCGAAAGGCCTTTCGGGCCCATCGAAGCGAGATTTAAACCTAAGTCGGAATGAAAATTAAAAGGCCACTGGCCTCATTCGTAGTAAATTTTTTTTAGAAATCTAAATTTGCCAATTAAAAGCCGCACCCTATGAAATCCTCTTCTGGGGCCTGCCTGTCCGTAACAAAATCTCACAAGAGCTTTATATGCAGAGGTTACAGCCTCAGAAATCCTCATCTGGGCTTCCTGCCTATTTTATTGAGAAAATGCTTCTACAT
The DNA here is from genome assembly GCA_905221605.1 of Symbiodinium natans. Classification (NCBI taxonomy): domain Eukaryota; class Dinophyceae; order Suessiales; family Symbiodiniaceae; genus Symbiodinium; species Symbiodinium natans. The sequence goes on along the minus strand of CAJNDS010002174.1, from coordinate 481,108 downwards.
AAGAAGCCCACACCCTACGAAAAGAATTCTATACTTAAAGGCCACACCCTATGAAATCCTCTTCTGGGCCCTCTTAATGAAATTTCAGTAGACTTGTGTCTGATAAAGCCACAGCTTCGTTCGTAATTAACCCAAGTAAAAAAACATATTAAGAGGCCCAGCCCCAAGACATCCTCTTCTAAGCCTCATTGATTAATACCTATTTAGAACATTTTTGTTTTTCCCACACCCTGTGAAATCTTTCGCTGGCCCCATTCGTAATGAAACGCAATTTGATTTCATATTGCAAGCCCACACCGTAAGAAATCCTCTTCTGGGCTTCGTTCGTAATTGAACCCAAGTAAAGCAAGTGTATATTCAGAGGCCAACCCCAGGACATCCTCCTCGCAATGAAACCGAGTTAGAATTCTATATTGCAGACCATACCCTATGAAATCCCTTTCTGGCCCCTATTTGTAATGAAGATTAATTAGAATTCTGTATTACAAAGCCACACGCCAAGAAATCCTCATTAGACCTTCGTTTGTAATTAGACTTATTTTCGATTTGCCAAGATGCTTGTATTAAAAACAGCCACACCATTCTGGGGCCTGTTCGTAACAGAATCTCGTAAGAAGTTTATAATTCTAGGTAAGAAGCCCACACCCTAAGAAGTTCTGACCTAGGCTAGGTTCGTATGTAACTCTTGGACAGAAATTTATATCATGAGCCCCCATTCGTATTTGAATGTACTTACAATTCCATATTGAACCGCTAGACCCTATGAAATCCTCTTCTGGTGCCTATTAGTGAAATGTCAATAGACTTGTATATGATAAAGCCATAGCTTCGTTAGTAAATTAAACCCAAGTCAAACAAACAAATTAAGAGGCCCCGCCACAAGACATCCTCTTCTAAGCTTCATTGGTTAATACCTATTTGGAATTCTATTTTGCAGACCACACCCTATGAAATTCTCCCCTGGCCTCGCTTCATACTACAATGTTATTTGAGGTTTGTATTAAAACGCCACACCCTAAGAAATCCTCATCTGGACTCGTTTGGAATTCCACTTAAATTGAATTTTAAGTTTAGAGGCCACACCCCTTTGGACAGAATTTGAAAGGCCACACCCTAAGACCTGTGTATGGTAAAGCCACAGCTTCGTTCGTAAAACCAAACCAAGTAAAACAATTAAGAGGCCACGCCCTTCTAAGCCTCATTCGTTACTACCTCTTTGGAATTTTATTTTACCGACCACACCCTGTGAAAGTCTCCTCTGGCCCCGCTTCGTAATGAAATGTAATTTGAGGTTTGCACTAAAACACCACACCCTAAGAAATCCTCAACTGGACTTCCTTTGTGATTCCACTTAAATAGACGTTTAAATTAAGAGGCCACACCCCAAGACATCCTCTTCGAAGCCCCACTCTTTTTTAAGTCCAATTAGACTTTTGAATTGCAGGTCCACATCCTCAAAAGAACCACACCCTAAGAAACCCTCTCTATTTCTTTTTTTTATTACTTTTCATATTAAGACGCCACATCCCAAGACATCCTCTTCTAAGCCTCATTCGTAATTAAATCTAATGGAACTTTACATGTTAACGCCACGCCCTGCATACCGAATAGGCTGAATTGAAAAAAAAAACGAATGGTGGGTGTGTTTGTGTGCTTTTCTCTGTGTGTGTGCAAGGCAGTCACATTAGCAGAAACAACGTATAACAATACACATTCTTTATACAAGAAAAGCATTTTTTGCAAAATTTGCTAAAAAAAAACCCAAAAATCCAAAAATCCAAAAATCCAAAAACTCAAAACCATGGAGCCGGGAGGCCGCCTTTTTTGGATTTTTTGGTTTTCTCGAGGTTTTTTTGGTTTTTTTTGGAAAAATCCAAAAAAACCATGGTTTTTTTTGGATTTTACTTGCTCCTGGCCTCAAAAACCTAAAAACACATGGTTTTTTTTGGATTTTGAGTGAAAATCCAAAAAAAACCATGTGTTTTTTTTAGTTTCTGAGACCAGGAGCACCTGAAATCCAAAAAAACACGAGGGTTTTTTTGGATTTTCACTCAAAATCCAAAAAAAGCCATGTGTTTTTTAGGTTTTTGAGGCCAGGAGCAAGTAAAATCCAAAAAAAACCATGGTTTTTTTTGGATTTTTCCAAAAAAAACCAAAAAAACCTCGAGAAAACCAAAAAATCCAAAAAAGGCGGCCTCCCGGCTCCATGGTTTTGAATTTTTGGATTTTTGGATTTTTGGATTTGTGTCAAAATTTGCAAATTCTGCAAAAGAGAAGTGTTTTTTGCATACAATTCTGTGTTTATAAGCCTGTCCTATGCAAATAATTCATAGACATGTTTACCAAATTGCATTTTCCTGTGTTTTTGGGGTGTTTTTTTTATGTGGTGATGTGGAAGTAGTGCTAAACACACGCGTTTTTCACTATTTACAGGTTTTCTCGCATAGGACTAGACGTGCAAAAACAGGACATCGCCTAGCATAGCCAGCATGTCATTTTAATCGGTATTTACGAGGGTTTTTATAGGGACAAAGCAAAACCTAGATCATGGGGGGGGTGTGACCATATATATATATGTTTATGTATTTGCATTTATGTTTTTGTATGAATTTGCATTGATGTGTATGTATGTACGCATTTCTGCGTTTCAACTTCATTATTATTCAAGGGTCGGTATCTATGCATGCACATACGCGTGCTCATGCAGAAGCAGATGCATATGTGCGCATCTGTAAATGAATGCGCAATATATGCGTATATGTAGACAGACCAAAGGACAAGTTGTAGAACAACACATTGTCTATATACATATCATATAAACATAAATATAAATATAAACATAAATATAAATATAAATATATAAATATAAATATATAAATATAAATATAAATAATATATATATATATGTACATATGCATATGCATGAATGGAATGGAATGGACTGGAATGGAAGTACTGGAATAACATATGCATATAGCCATCCCCAGTCGAAAGAAAAAGAGAAAGACAAAATCAGACTTCAGGAGTTTCAAGCACACCACTCTCCCTGAATCTGCAGCAGGGGCCCTATGTGAAGAAAACATTTTCCTTTGCCAGAGCCCCCCCCCCCCAGCGGAAGCATCGAAACTGCTGTTCGGTTTAGGGTGGGGTGCAGTTCCCTAAACCTTAAACCCTAAACCCTAAACCCTAAATCCTAAACCTCAGTGTTACTCCCAGGGCTTGGGTCCAACATTCCTCCGCGCTCAGCCGCGTTCTGGGGAAAGCACAGGCGCGAGCCAGGGGAGAGTGCCACGCCAAGCCTGGCAAGCAAGGGCTTAGGGCTTAGGGCTTAGGGTTTAGGGTTTAGGGTTTCGGGCTTCGGGCTTCGGGCTTCGGGTTTCGGGTTTAGGGTTTAGGGCTTTGCGGCATTGGGGTTGGGAATGACCCGGGTTCAAGGTATCATTCGGCTTTAGGGTTTAGGGTTCACTTAGGGTTTAGGGCCTTTAGGGCCTTTAGGGTTTGGGGTTTAGGGTTTGGGGTTTGGGGAAAAGGTACATTTCTGGTTTGGGTCTCGAGTCGAGGCCGCAACTAGGTTCAGAGTTTAACTGAGGTTCAGGGATGAATCTAGGGCTCGGAAGAATGACTTATCGTATTCCACTATGGTCCCCAGAATCGCTATGCGAGAATAACCTCCAAAACCCTATTCTCATGGTTCATGAAGACCCCTTTTGTATTTGGAGAGTTGAGGGCTTGATGTGGGGGTGCAGGGTTTTTCTTCGGGGTGAACTTAGGGTTTGGAGTTTAAGGTCGAGTCCCTTGACAAATAAAAAGAAACGAACACCACAAGGGGACCGTTAGAGGAAGGCCGGTTGCGCTGTCCGGGCTTCCTATGCGCCCAAAGCGAGCTGTGGACTGGGTCTTACAGGGTCTTAAAGAAGAACTTGTTGGGAGATACCCTGAGCCCTAAACCCTAAACTCTAAACCCTAAACCCAAAACCCTGTACCCTGAGCCCTAAACCTAAACCAACTAGAAGCTGAAAAGATCAGGCGCGTTGAGGTTCTCGGGGCTGTGTCAAGGTGAACCGGGTGGGATTCATTCACAGTATCTGAATACCCCCAACCCCTAAACCCTAAACCCTAAACCCTACACCCTAAACCCTAAACCCTAAACCCTAAACCCTAAACCAAGGCGGACCCCGCAAGCTGCAAGGGCCAGATAGGGGTTTAGGATGTGAGGTCGAGAGATTTTGCCTAATCATGGGTTCCCCTACTACCCCCCTCTATACTGCCCCCCTCTGTTTAGGGCTACCCCCCTCTATACTGCCCCCCTCTGTTTAGGGTTTGGGGTTTAGGGTTAGGGTTTAGGGTTTAGGGTTTAGGGTTTAGGGTTTAGGGTTTAGGGTTTAGGGTTTAGGGTTTAGGGTTTAGGGTTTAGGGTTTAGGGTTTAGGGTTTAGGGTTTAGGGGCAGGTTCCCCCCTCTATGATTAAGGCTATTTAGGGATAATTTTGCCTAATTCATGTTATTTAAGGGGGGAACCTAGGGGGGGGGGGGGGGGGGGCTAGTACAAAGGGGGGTGGTAGGGGAAGCCAGGTTTAAGGTTCGGGCACGCGAAAGGACATAGGAGACCCAGGCTGAGGGATTTCATTGCGAGGGTCACCTGGCCCCCAAGCCCCAAAGTCTCGACGCTGGATGAGGCTTCAGGGGCTTAGAGGCTTCGGGGCCGTATTGACTGACTCTACAAACCCGAAGCTGCACTCCAAACCCTAAACCCTAAACCCGAACCTAAACCCTAAACCCTAAACCCTAAACCCTGAACCCTGAACCCTGAACCTTAAACCCTAAACCCTAAACCCTAAACCCTAAACCCTGCTCTCTGAGTTGCTGGCATGCTCAGGAGAAGTGGCGACTTCCCAGGCATGGCCATGTGCCTCAGGGCTTAGAAACGCTAAACCCTAACCCGAAACCCTAAACCCTGAACCCTTAATTAGCCCTTTGAGCCCTCCATAAAAATGCAGCACCAGGCTACACGTGCCTCTGAAATTCTGAGGGCTCTTTTCACAGGGCCCTTTGGGTTTAAGGTGACTGGTTTAGGGTTTAGGGAAAACCCGAAGTGCTTTTGTCCACCTTAGCTCCCAGCTGGCGACACTCGTCCAGGACTTTCTGCTTGGTGACGCCCAGCGCCTACAGAGGCAACACCACAAATTCTCTAGGGTTTATCTTGGGGTTTAAGGTTTAGGGTGAGGTCTTTGAGTTTGAGACACCAAAAATCTTCTGGCTTAGGGTTCGTTGCGGTCTCGGGGTTAGGGTTTTAACATTTGGGTTTCGAGACTTAGCGTTGGCAAGGTTGCAGTAGGGGCTTAGGGTTTACAAAGTCCAATGCCTGCCTTCTCTGCAAGTCCTGACTCTATCAACACCCAATGTAGAATTCTGTCTAGGTTTAGGGAAATCCCTGATCGTTAGCTCTCTAACCACTACAACATGTGCAAAACCCCAAAGCCCAACAGCCCTAAACCCAAAACCCTAAACCCTAAGCGCCAAAGCCCAACGGCTGCGCATGCTCGCAGCCTCGAACTCCTGTTCCATCTCGACATCGGGGTCGGTACCAAGAGCCTCCCAAACAGGCTCGCGACAGTTGCGATAGGGTTTAGGGTTTAGGGTTTAGGGTTTAGGGTTTAGGGTTTAGGGTTTAGGGTTTAGGGTTTAGGGTTTAGGGTTTAGGGTTTCGGGTTTAAAGAGTGATTGCTTTAGGACCTTCAGGGACTAAAGGGCTCAAGGTCCATGTTCCCCTGTCGAAATTCATAGACCGCAAGCCCTCGTCTAAGTCTCAATTGCACGTCTATACACCCTAAACCCTAAACCCTAAACCCTAAACCCTAAACCCTAAACCCTAAACCCTAAACCCTAGTCCCTAAACCCTGTCCAACTTACAGGCTCACGTGCCGAACCCGGCCGTCTTCTTGAAACGCAGCTTGTTCGGCCGCTCCGAGTACAGAAAGATCTCCACGTAGCGGTCCTGGCCATCAAGGGGGGAGGGGGGCCGAGGATTGAGACTACGGCAGGCCGCTTCGTCAAATGTCGTTCATCTGCCAGCCCACCAAAACCCCGTAATGTCCTCCCACTCAACCCTCAACCCTAAACCCTGAACCCTAAGCCCTAAACCCTAAACCCTGAACCCTGAACCTAGAGCCTAAACAAATCTAGCCGGGCGGGCTCCACGGTCCCGTTCCCTCTCGCCGGCCACCTGCCACCAGTGATGCGAAGCGAAGCAAACCTATGTGTAGTTTTGTAACGAACTGCATCCTGCATCGCGTTTTTGGATTCGATTAACAAGGGTTTGTGCGGGAACCTCACAATTCTTAATCGTACATAATCTCGGGTTTAGCGCTTGATTCGGTGCCTGACAGCCCCCGATGCAACCCTTCAAGTTGCTTCCATGGGCGAACCCTAAACCCTAAACCCTGAACCCTAAACCCTAAACCCTAAACCCCGAAATGCGAGCCAGTATGGAAACCAGGGAGGAGCTAGGAGGCCAGAAAGGATCCCCGCGAAAGCAAAAACGAGAATCTGATTGTAGGTTAGTTTAGGGTTTAGGGTTTAGGGTTTAGGGTTTAGGGTTTAGGGTTTAGGGTTTAGGGTTTAGGGTTTAGGGTTTAGGGTTTAGGGTGTAGGGTGTAGGGTTTAGGGTTTAGGGTTTAGGGTTTAGGGTTTAGGGTTTAGGGTTTAGGGTTTAGGGTTTATGGGGTTAGGGGTGAGGGGTTTAGGGTTTATTAAGGACTGTTAGTGTAAGGGGGAACATCCCAAGGTTTAGGCTTTATGGGTTCGAGCTTTGAACACGCCCCATACGACCTTTTTGTCGGGTGAAGGTTTTGGTGCTGGGCGCTGTTGATGCTTCAGCTTCGTCCTTGCCGAACTCTACCCCAAAGTCCAAAACCACAAAAACTTAAAAGATGCCTGCCCAACCCTAGACCCTAGGGTTTAATTAGGGTTTAGGGTTTAGGGTTTAGGGTTCTCTGCAAGCAGGGTTTATGGGGTTTGGGTTCTTGTTTGGGCTTAGGGGCTCCCTAAGGCACGAAATCACCCACTGCTGACAACAGCCCGGGTGAGCACAACACACAGACGCCCTGCAAGGGCATCGCGAAACAGATGCTCAGTTCTCAACCCTAAACCCTAAACCCTAAACCCTAAACCCTAAACCCTGTAGCATAGGACGCTTAAGGTTTGGCAGTCGGGGGTTCTCTAGATGATGGTCCCTTTACAGGGTGCTTCGAATTTTAGGGCTCCATGCTTTTCTAACAACCCTAAGCCCGGAGCCCTTAGCCCGATACCCTGAACACTAGCCCGAAACGTTAAACCCAAAATCTGCAACCGGAGGCCCGAAACCCCGAAGCCTTAGACATGACGTCGATCAAGCCCCCAGTGGGGTTTGGGGCTTGGGTGGGGGGGGGAGGGGTTGAGGGTTTGGGGTTTAGGGTTTAGGGTTTCGGGTTTAGGGTCGATGTCTTAAACGTCTTACAGCTTAGGACTATGCTTCTGCTTCCAGAAAACTGCACCTCCATCACCCGCATGTGCCTGGGCCAGGGTTTAGGGATTAGGGTTTAGGGGTTGGGGTTTCGGGTTTAGGGTTGAGGGTTTAGGGCTTTGGCCCTTGTGGTCCGGACAGGTTTCGAGATTGCTCGTGTGGTAGGGCTTCTCCCTTATCTACCCCTAGCCTCAAAGTAGCCCCCATGACTGCAAAAAACAACGGACAGTTGCGAGTAGATAGGGCCTTGGTAGCCCAGTTAACCACATTACAGTCTGCGTACACTGTTTGGGGTTGGTTGCTGTATAAGGTAACCTAGACCGAAAGCAAATGCCAAAGGGTAGCTCCGGGCCAAAAAAAAGCAGCCTTCTGGCTAGGACGTCAGAGCTTGTTTTAGCAGGTCCTTTTCTGGTCGGAGCCGCGCATGGGGACCCGAGAACGGAAAAAGAGCACGCTGAATAGGATAAAGACTCCCAGGGCAGTGCAAATACCCGACATTTGTGGCTTTAGGCTCCCAAAAAACCTCAATGAATTCGATCGGTTGCGAGCGCGGAAAGAACACCAAAACCCCTAAACCCCAAACCCAGAACCGTAAACCCCAAACCCTGGACCCTAATCCCGAAACCCTAAACCCTAAACCCCAAACCCCAAGCCCTAAACCCCAAACCCTGAACCCCAAACCCCCAAACCCTAAACCCTAAACCCTAGGATCTTCCAGGGGCCCCTGCAACTCATCTCGGCATCTCCGGGCTTGGTCAGGCGTCCGGAACCTTCGGTCTTAAACCCTAAACCCTAAACCCTAAAAGGGCGAGGGGTTTAGGGGATGAGGGGATGAGGGGTTGAGGGGTTGAGGGTTTAGGGGTTTAGGGTTTAGGGTTTAGGGTTTAGGGTTTAGGGTTTAGGGTTTAGGGTTTGGGGGGGGGGGGGGGGGGGGGCGTTTTCAGAGGATTTAGTGTTTCGGGTTTAGGGTTCCTGAATGAGATCCCCTCTTGTCTCTTATCGAGATGAGGGATCTAGGGTACGGTCTGGGGCTGCGGGGTTTGGGGCCCTTGATTGTAGAGTCTGTACTTGGAGGTTCAGGGTACCTATAATATCCTATAACCCAATTAGAAGTGACCCACTTAGAAGCCCCTTAGGTAGCCTAAGAGGGCTATAATTGGGTTAGAAGTGCAGTCATACCTGGGTTATGAAGTACCATGAAGCTCCAAGTAGAGCTCAGTGTTCTGAAGTCAGGCTTGGGGTAGGAAGGTGCCCTGGGGAGGGGTGGGGGGGGGGGGGGTGTAAGGGTTTAGGGTTTTTAGGGCTTACGGTTTAGTGGAGTTTGCTGCAGTCGGGTGAGCTCGCTTCAGTTCTCTTGCTTGGGACGAGAATTCCTGACCCAGTTGCCCGCCTGTAACCCTAAACCCTAAACCCTAAACCCTAAACCCTAAACCCTAAACCCTAAACCCTAAACCCTAAACCCTAAACGAGTCGGTCCAGGGTCAAATGTGAGATTTCGGGCTCAGGGCTTTGGATTTAACGGGTTAGGGTTTGGGCTTCGGCCCGGAAACCCTCAACCCTACCCTAAACCCTAAGCCCTAAGCCCTAAGCCCTAGACCCTAAACCCTAAACCCTAAACCCTAAACCCTCAACCCTAAACCCTAAACCCTAAATCCACCGACAAGGTTTAGGGCTGAGGTTCTCTCAACCCAGGGCCCTGACCTCTGAAACGGAAGGAGGTTACGCAGCGGCCGCGGTTTAGGGTTTAGGGTTTAGGGTTTAGGGTTTAGGGTTTAGGGTTTAGGGTTTAGGGTTTAGGGTTTAGGGTTTAGGGTTTAGGGTTTAGGGTTTAGGGTTTAGGGTGTAGGGTGTAGGGTTTAGGGTTTAGGGTTTAGGTAGGGTTTAGGGTATAGGGTCTGAAGCTCTCAACCCCGAACTTTCAAACCTGGTATTTCCTCTGAGGAAACAATCCCCACAAAATGCCGCAAGAAGTCCTAGACCCCGGCACTCTCAGCAAAAAAGCCTGAACCTTCAACCCCAAAATCCACGGTGTAGGGTTTAGGGTTTAGGGTTTAGGGTTTAGGGTTTAGGGTTTAGGGTTGTCGAACCCCATGTCCAGCATGCAGCTCTAGCAGCTGGCATCGACCAAAACCGCTCGGACGACCGTCTCGATTCAGTACCAACTGACACCAAGATTGGGGGGCAAGTTCTTCATTTTTTTTTTTTGGGGGGGGGGGGGGGAGGGGGGCGGGGGGGGCTCCGTTTCAGGGCATATTTAGGGTTTTTTTTTGGGGGGGTTCTTCATCGAATAATCCGCAACAAGGGACTGCCCAAGAAGGGATCCCAACAACCATCATCTTCAAGTTGCTTTGGGTTGAAAGCTCAGACTGCAGTTAAGGGCGTGCAAACGGTTTAGGGTTAGGGTTTAGGGTTTAGGGTTTAGGGTTTAGGGTTTAGGGTTTAGGGCTTAGGGCTCAGGGCTCAGGGCTCAGGGCTCAGGGCTTAGGGCTTAGGGTTCAGTAGTGGCCGGGTGTTGCTGGCTGACGCAACGAGCCTTGTGGTGCTTAGACATCTTAGAGGTTGGGTGATGCTTCATGGCAAGATCGCGTGCGGAGCTTTGTAACTGGGTGCGGGGGGGGGGGGGGGGGGGGGGTTTACCAGATAGGGGTGCCTTATAGGGGTCCTTGTTTCAAAGGAAATCCTACCTTTTTTTTTTTTTTTTTTTGGGGGGGGGGGGGGGTGGATATTAGGCGTCAGGACTCCCCCCCGAATCCTTGCTTCCCAGAAAGAGTTCGGACTGGAAGACGTGATGTAGGCTTGAGGGAGCAACCCCAAACCCCAAACCCTAAACCCTCAGGGGTTTCAACCCTAAACCCTCGACCCTAAACCCGAAACCCGAAACCCGAGGGTCGAATCATGAGACCTTTAGTCCCCAAGCCATGAGTCCTGGACCAGATATAGGCCTAGGGTGAGGGTGACAGGGCTACTGGAATGGCATAGAAACCCGAACCCTGTACAAATGCAACCTTTGCACACTTTTTTTCCGAGAGATATGGTGACTCCTCTAAATTTGGGCCCCGTCCCCAAAAGAAAAACCAGGACCCCAAAAGGGACCACAATGTCGAGAAATCACCCAAGGGGATCCGAATAAGGCCCTACAGGCCCAGGAAGGCAGTCGCAGCCTGCACGGAATTCGGGTCATTCTTGAGGTACTTCGCGTGGTTGCCCAGGAAGTTCTGGCAGGGTTTAGGGTTTAGGGTTTAGGGTTTAGGGTTTAGGGTTTAGGGTTTAGGGTTTAGGGTTTAGGGTTTAGGTTTAGGGATTCGGGACGGTAGTCGGAAAGGCGGCGGGGTGTGCCAGTTAATTATAGGGTCCTGTGGTCAGCTGAGAAGGAGTCCGGATCTATAGATGGCGATGGGTATCACAAGCTTCACCCTTCCCTGTTCATCCTGTCCGGTAAACCCAAAACCCTACACCTTAAACCCTATACTATATAGGCCCTATATTATAGAAACCTCTTTAAAAAAAAACAGCATTCCTGCAAAACACGAGCCCTAAACAGGCCAAATTTCTGGCAAACCATTCTGCTGAGACTCGGCCTCAAACTTGTATGCCCCCCTAACCCCTTTGAAGTTTCAGGTTTCTCTGGACCCGAAACTTCAAACTCTCAACCCTGAACCCCTTGAAGTTTCGGGATTCAAGAACCCTTAACCCTAAACCCTACACCCTAAACCCTAAACCCTAAACCCTAAACCCTAAACCCTAAACCCTAAACCCTAAACCCTAAACCCTAAACCCTCGCCTTGACGTCCTGCATTGTGGCCCGGTATGGAAGACCCCGGAGTTGGATTGCTGACCTTGTTTGGCCGCGCTGGGGAGAGCTCTGGCTCGAATATTTCGGGAGGTAAGTAGGGCTTAGGGTTCAGGGTTTAGGGTTTAGGGTTTAGGGTTCAGGGTTCAGGGTTCAGGGTTCAGGGTTCAGGGTTCAGGCTCAGGGTTTAGGGTTTAATTAGGGCTTAGGGCTTAGGGTTTTTTTATGGCTTAGGGTTTAGGCCTTAGGGCTTGGGGTTTGTAGTTTCGGGCTTAAAGGGTTTACGGCTTATGTAGGGTTAAGGGTTTCCGGGGGATTAGGGGTTCGATTTTTGGGATTCTTGGAGGGAAGGGGGGAGGAGGGGGGCTGGGAGGGGAGCGAGCTTCTTTGGGGTTTGCGAGTTTTCGGAGCAGCCGTGAGTTGGTGATGATGAGGGCCCGCAAGTCACTTGGGTTGAGGGTTTAGGGACGAATTAGGGTTTAGGGTTTTTAGGTTCAGGGTTTAGGGTTTAGGTTTAGGGTTTAGGGTTTAGGGTTTAGGGTTTGTTAGGGTTTAGGGTCTCAGCGAGTTGGATGATAAGGGTGTGTGTGTGTGTGTGTGTGTGTTTGTGGCAGGAGGTTTTCTGAGACAGGAGAGTTCTGTGAAACCATTCCTAAACACAATCGCTAACCCTAAGCCCTTAACCCTAATCCCTCATCCCTAATCCCTAAACCCAGAACGCACCCTAAACCCTAAACCCCAAACCCTAACCCTAAACCCTAAACCCTAAACCCTATAGGGTTTAGGGTTTATAAACCCTAATTAAACCCCAAACCCTAAACACTGCCCACCTCCCCCTGCATAAACATCTCGTGTTCGGCGTTTCAAGTGCAGGACTCGGCTGGAACGAAGGACCCGGGTTTAGGGTTTAGGGTTTAGGGTTTAGGGTTTAGGGGTCATCTACTCCTAAGACCAAACTTAGGGCTCAGAGGTTTCGGGGGAGGCATGCCACTCTAAACCCTAGAAGCCCTAAACCCTAAACCCTAAACCCGAAACCCTAAACCCTGAAACCTAAACCCTAGACCCTAGACCCTAAACCCTAAACCCTAATCCCGAGCAGAACCAGGGTCCACGGCTCGTTGTCTTCCTCCTCCTGCCTCTTGGTGGCTTCCAGCTCCGCGACTGCAGCGTTACGTGTTTTGGTGCTCTGGGTTTGGGGTGTGGGGATGTAGGATTTTAAGCTTTTTGGGTTTTTTGAGGGTTTGTGGGTTTTCTGGGTTTTTTTGGGGGGGGTTTATGGGGTTTGGGATTCAGCTGTCGGCTCTGACGGATCGCTGGATTTGCATTGGTTTCAGCTGCGTGCTACATTGCGTTCACGTCTCTTGCCTCTATACCAGCCAGAACCCCCTCAGAGCAACACCCAAAGCCACAAACACTCTAAACCCTAAGCCCTAAGCCCTAAGCTCTAAGCCCTAAACCCTAAACCCTAAACCCTAAACCCTAAACACCCCCCAGAACCATGAAGCCCAACAACCCCAGACCCTCGAGTCGGCAGCCTCTTCTCGGCACTACTTGGAGGTTCATTGGGTACTTAATAACCAATTATAGCTGCACTTATAGTTTAGGGTTTAGGGTTTAGGGTTTAGGGTTTAGGGTTTAGGGTTTAGGTTTATAACCCACTTAGAAGCCCCTGAAGTGCCTGAATATGGTGATAAGTACAGCTATAAGTACAGTTACAAGTGGTTAATAAGTACCATGAACCTCCAAGTGCCGTTGGCTTCGGCGCTTCTGCAGATCGGATACCCGAGATGGCTTGTTAAGCATCTGTAATATGCATTGCAGACTTCACGAAGGAAAACTATATGCTGACCCCCCCGCCCTCTCCCTCCGCCCCCCTGCTCTCAACTCCGGGGTATCCGAAATTCAAACCCCAAACCCCAAACCCCAAACCCCACACACTAAACCCTAAACCCTAAACCCTAAGCCCTAAACCCTAAACCCTAAACCCTAAACCCTAAACCCCAAACAGATCTTGAGTCGAAGTCACCTACAGGTCCAAGACATCCCGGGCCTGATGCTTGCTGCGGACCGACCTCGGCAATCCCTAAAAACCCTCACACCCGAATTTCACCCTATAAGCCCCAGGGTCTTAGAGTTTATAGATTTGTAGGGTTTAGGGTTTAGGGTTTAGGGTTTAGGGTTTAGGGTTTAGGTCTAAGGCATAGGGTTGGGCCGGGGCTCTCTAACGAGATGAGGTTGAAGTCCGTCAGGCTCGGACTTCCGTGCCGCGCTTTTGAGAGGTTGGCTCCTAAACCCTAAGCCCTAAACCCTAAACCCTGCACCCTAAACCCTAAACCCTAAACCCTAAACCCTAAACCCTAAACCCTCCCAGCTGAAGGGGCTTGAAACTCCCTAAAGAAGATACGTCCCATGCAGGTTGGGATGTTCCCCCTTGTACTAACAGCCCTTAATGTTGACTTCACATTAATGATTCCCGCTACAATTATAAAATCCAGCTGCCGGAACACAATAATGTAACCCCCCACAATTATAAAATCCAGCCCGGAATATTTTTTCTTACGGGCGATTACTACTAAAACTAATAGTACGTCCTACCAGGATTTAGGCGAATATAATTGAGGAGGCCCTGGCCGGAGAGATTGATCAATCAAGGGGGGGGAGGGGGGTTATTAATGCGAAGTCAACATTAATAGGGATTAGAGTGCCCCCCTTTGTAAATAAACCCTATAAAGGACTGTTAGTATCAGGAGGATCATCCCAACATACAGGCGTCGACAACTACACGAACGGCCCCGCAGCCCCGCAAGAAATCCTTGTCACGAAGAAGGTCCCCGGCGGGTGCTGGCATCCCATTCACCTGCCAAAAACATCGGAAGATGGCACGGCAGTGTGTCTGCTGCTTTTGTTGTTCTTGCTCTTTGTTTGTTGTTTTTTTTTTTTTTTGTTGGGGGGGGGGGGTTCGGGTTTCGGGGTTGGGCGTAGAGTTTGCTCCGATTTGCACAAGACCTGCCCCGTGAGCACGCCACCAGGGCCCAGACGCAGTAGGATCTTCACAGCTCAGGGGTTTAGGGTTTAGGGTTCAGGGTTTAGTGCTTCGGATTTAGGGTTTGGGGCTGAGGATTTAGGGTTTGGGGGTCGAGCACCTGGCAGACGAGATAGACTTTAAACCCCCAAAACAAAAAATTCTGAATCCCATCAACACTAAACCCTACTCCAGAGTAACCTCAAAACAGGTACCCTAAACCCTAAACTCTAAAACCTAAACCCTAAACCCTAGACCCTAAACCCTAAACCCTACACCCTAGCTGACTGGGCCCTGCCTCGCCGCCGCCAGGGCCAGAACCACCTGGCACAGAGGTGCTTTGCGCGCGCACGCGCGCGCGCGGTGTGTGTGTGTGTGTGTGGGTGTGGGTGCGTGTGTGTGTGTGTGTGTGTGTGTGTGTGTGTGTGTGTGTGTGTGTGTGTGTGTGTGTGTGTGTGTGTGTTGTTGTGTGTGTGTTGTTGTGTGTGTGTGTGTGTGTGTGTGTGTGTGTGTGTGTGTGTGTGTGTGTGTGTGTGTGTGTGTGTGTGTGTGTGTGTGTGTGTGTGTGTGTGTGTGTGTGTGTGTGTGTGTGTGTGTGTGTGTGTGTGTGTGTGTGTGTGTGTGCGTGCGTGCGTGTGTGCGTGTTGTGCGTGTTGTGCGTGTTGTGCGTGTTGCGCGTGTTGTGCGTGTTGTGCGTGGTGTGCGTGGTGTGCGTGGTGTGCGTGGTGTGCGTGGTGTGCGTGGTGTGCGTGTGTGCGTGTGTGCGTGTGTGCGTGTGTGCGTGTGTGCGTGTGTGCGTGTGTGCGTGTGTGCGTGTGTGCGTGTGTGCGTGTGTGCGTGTGTGCGTGTGTGCGTGTGTGCGTGTGTGCGTGTGTGCGTGGGTGCGTGTGTGCGTGTGTGCGTGTGTGCGTGTGTGCGTGTGTGCGTGTGTGCGTGTGTGCGTGTGTGCGTGTGTGCGTGTGTGCGTGTGTTCGTGTGTGCGTGTGTGTCGTGTGTGCGTGTGTGCGTGTGTGCGTGTGTGCGTGTGTGCGTGTGTGTCGGTGTGGGTGTGGTGTGTGTGTGTGTGTGTGTGGGCGTGTGTGTGTGGTGTATGGTGTGTGTGTGTGGGCGTGTGTGCGGGTGTGTGTGTTTGTGTCTGTGTGTGTGTGTGTGTGTGTGGGCGTGTGTGCGTGTGTGTGTGTGTGTGCGTGTGTGTGTGTGTGTGTGTGTGTGTGCGTGTGTCTGTGTGTGTGTGTGTGTGTGTCTGTGTGTGTGTGTGTGCGTGTGTGTGCGTGGGTGTGGGTGTGTGTGTCTGTGTGTGTGTGTGGGGAACACCTGTTACCAAGGGACAGCCCGATGTCAAATTTAAATACCATGTTTCAGCAGGGGGCTCTCGGAGCCTAACTGGGACGGGAGCCAACGAAGACGCCCAGTTAGAGCTTGTGAAGGGTGGTCTGATCAACCACCTGTACCTGACGCTTTCAAGCAAGATAATCAATGTGTGTGTGATGTTTAGGATGCTGTGCAAAATCATTGCTTCGTAACCTTATCTAGTGTGCACTCATGCAGGGTTCATGCAGGCTCTGCCTTGATGTCTTCACCTCTGAAGGAATCAGTGAACAGAGGGAGGATTGCGCGAGTGTGCTCTAGACGGTTTTTCGTTCAACGTGCCGTCTACGGTAGGGTTGCCTACTGCGTCGGGCCCTGATCGGTCCCATTGCAGCCTTGAGACCTCCAATTGATCCGAGAGGTTCAGGCTCTGTCAACATACTTGGGACTCTGAACCAGTCCACCCCGACAGGAATGCTGCGTTGATCACGCACTTGATGGGCTTGAGATTCGAAAGGCTCGGAACTCTGGACCTGTTGCGACAATTGAAATTTTATCCTCCCCATAAGCCTTTTTGAGGCCAGTTGGGTTCAAGACTCTGTTGAGAAGCGAATAAAACTTCTGTCCATCATGTTGAACTCATGGTGGAAACAATCAGAATGGGAAGCGTCGTCATCCTGGCGATGGCAATCACAGCTCAACAAAGTGAATCTCCCACACGCCGGTGCTGCATGCCGCGGTCTGTTCGTTTGTTCTTTGAGCCAGCGCTACGGGGCTGCGGCAGTTTCGTAAGACCTGCGATCCGTAAAGCTGAGCTCATGGACGGGTGCTTCGGGGCTGCGGGAGTCTCCAAGTCGTAAGTCCTGCGAACCGACAGCGCCGTCCATTCTTTTAGCCGCCATTTGTTTTTTCTGTGCTTTTTCGTTTCCAGTGCCTCCGGGCAGCAATTTGACAGATGCCTGTTTTGGTGGCAGTCTGTCAGATGCCGTTTCTCACCTTTTTTCTTCTCCTTCAATCTGACAGATGCCTGTTTTGGTGGCATTCTGTGAGATGCAGTTTCGCACCTTTGCTTTGTCTCTCAGTCTGACAGGTGCCTGTTTTCGTGGCATTCTGCCATGTCTGATGTTGTCTCACGCTTGATCTTTTTTCTCTCTTTTTCTTCCTGCCTTTTTTTTGGCAAGACTTTTTAAAGCCATGCAGCTAAACGCCGACCTTGCTGCAACTTTTAAATTTTGTACCGACGCCCAGCTCGGTCAGCAGCAGGAAATGCTTACCCTGCATGGCAGGGTGTGTGTGGGGAACACCTGTTACCAAGGGACAGCCCGATGTCAAATTTAAATACCATGTTTCAGCAGGGGGCTCTCGGAGCCTAACTGGGACGGGAGCCAACGAAGACGCCCAGTTAGAGCTTGTGAAGGGTGGTCTGATCAACCACCTGTACCTGACGCTTTCAAGCAAGATAATCAATGTGTGTGTGATGTTTAGGATGCTGTGCAAAATCATTGCTTCGTAACCTTATCTAGTGTGCACTCATGCAGGGTTCATGCAGGCTCTGCCTTGATGTCTTCACCTCTGAAGGAATCAGTGAACAGAGGGAGGATTGCGCGAGTGTGTGTGTGTGTGTGTGTGTGTGTGTGTGTGTGTGTGTGTGTGGGTGCGTGCTTGCGTGCTTGCGTGCGTGCGTGCGGCGTGCGTGCGTGTAAGTGGGTGGTGTGTGTGTGTTTGTGTGTTGTGTGTGTCTGTGTCTGTGTCGTGTCTGTGTCTGGTCTGTGTCTGTTCTGTGTCTGTGTGTGTTGTGTTGTGTGTCTGCGTGTGTGTCGGGTGTGTGTCTGTGTGTCTGTGTTGTCTGTGTGTGTCTGGTTGTGCGTGTGTGGTGTGTGTGTGTGTCCGTGGTGTGTCGGTGTGTGTGTGTGTGTGTGTGTGTGTGGTGTGTGTTCTGTGGTGTGTGTGTGTGTGTGTGTGTGGTGTGTCTGTGTGTGTGTGTGTGTGTTTGTGTGTGGGGTGTGGTGTGGGCGTGTGTGTGTGTGTGTGTGCGCGCGCGCGGGTGTGTGTGTGTGTGTGTGTGGTGTGTGTGTGTGTGGGTGAGTGCGTGTGTGTGTGCGTGTGTGTGTGTGTGTGTGTGTGTGCGTGGGTGTGTGTGTGTGTGTGCGCGTGCGTGCGTTCGTGCGTGCGTGCGTGTGTGGGTGTGGTGTGTGTGTGTGTGTGAGGTTCGTGGTGGTTTTTGCTTGGGTTAATTAAGGGTTTAGGGTTTAGGGTTTTTTGGGTTGAGGGTTGAGGGTTAAGGGGTGTAGGGGTGTAGGGTTTGGGGTTTACGGCCTTAACGCCTGGTAGCCCAGGAACCATATTACCACAAGGGTGGCCTTTTTAGGGGGGTTACTTTATCAGGGCACCTAGAGGCTACCAAGAGTGTAGATTATCCCTGGATCTGCAAGCAGTCCATCCCCAGCTGTATCCAGAAACTTTGACAGGCCAGTGCCCAGTAGACCCTAAACCCTAAACCCTAAACCCTAAACCCTAAACCCTAAACCCTAAACCCTAAACCGTTGACAGCATCCGATTGCAGTCGGGGATGTGCTGGGGTGTGTGCTGCAGGGCGCTCGGAGGCTATTGTTAAGATGCTGGAGACATGTCACTTCCTCAATGCTTGGGGTAGAACCATTCGTGCGCAGGTAGGGTTTAGGGTTTAGGGTTTAGGGTTTAGGGTTTAGGGTTTAGGGTGTAGGGTTTAGGGTTTAGGGTTTAGGGCCTAGGGACCTGTAACCCCTGAGCCATGTCATGCGCCATCAGTCTGTGGTCTAGAACTTTCAAGACATGGATAGCGTTACAACTGCCAGGAAGCTGTCTTCCTTTGTCACCAAAGGAACATCTTCTAAAAAACTCGCCAGCGGGGGATGCTGCCAGCGAGTGACCCGACCCCCCCCCCCAAACCCTAAACCCTAAACCCTAAACCCTAAACCCTAAACCCTAAACCCTAAACCCTAAACCCTAAACCCTAAACCCTAAACCCCCCTCCACCTCCCAGGATCAGGAGCGTCACGCTTTCTTTGCCAGGCCTCAAGAGGTTTGCGTCGTTTTTGGCACAAAGTGGTCCTGAAGCTTCTGTACAAGACCCTGTCCCTGAGTCCCTAGCAGCAGCTAGCATGGCTTGTCAAGGCCCTAAACCCTAAACCCTAAACCCTAAACCCCAAACCCCAAACCCAACTCACCCGTATAAAGGACCTGGGAAGGCATCTCGGCACTCTCCGACTTAGATGTTCAGCTGCGTGGCAGACCGGACACTTGGAAGAGCTCGGGATACTTCTGAAGCCAGCTCCTGCGCGAGCCAAGGGATCTCGAGGTTTTTTTTTTGGGGGGGTTTAGGGTTTAGGGTTTAGGGTTTAGGGTTTAGGGTTTAGGGTTTAGGGTTTAGGGTTTAGGGTTTAGGGTTTAGGGGGGGGACCAGAGTTAGTTTGGGGTTAGGGTTTTAAGGTGCTTAGCAACCCCAGACATCGTGGCCTGCGACGACCGAGGAATGCTACATGCACCACACCAAATGTAGTGATGATGATAGGAACAAGATTCATAGACGTGAACGCCGCCCCCGCCCACCCCGCCCCCCCCCCAAAAAAAAAGGAGAGAGAATAGGCATCCACTTGTATACTTGGAGAACCACCACCAGACCTAAGAGTAACCTAGGAAAAACAAGGGCGTCCTTTCTGGTTAACAAGGGTTATACGGAAACCCAAAAAACCCAGGGGCCTACTCTGGGTCCTAGACCCAGACTCATTTTGGGGTTTACGAACAAAATTGGTCCATTCCTTATCTTAAGGGACCCCCAAAATACACCCCCCTAACAGTAGGATTCCCTTATAATCAGGACCCCAAGAAGGTACCCCCAATTTCGGACCCCCCCCCCCCCATTTTCCTTCAAGTAGCCCTAAACCCTAAACCCTAAACCCTAAACCCTAGACCCTAAACCCTAAACCCTAAACCCTAAACCCTAAACCACTCACTTTCCTTCATCGCGTCTCTCAAACTTGTGACGGAGCTTTCTTTGTGATCCGTAGCCGTGAGACATGGCGTAGGAGCCCCCGAATTCCAACCTCGGGAGTCTCCTTAGGGAAGTCTTCTTTTGGAAGCTACATAGGGTTTAGGGTTTAGGGTTTGGGGTTTGGGGTTTAGGGTTTGGGGTTTAGGGTTTGGGGTTTGGGGTTTGGGGTTTGGGGTTTGGGAAAAGGGTCCACATTAGGGTCCACATTAGGGTGCAAAAGTTGAGAGGGCCTCTTTTGAAGAGTCCCTCTGCGCTGAAAAGAGGCAATGTCTCAATCTGGAGGACGCAATGCGTGAGACCGGTAGCAACTTAGGGTTTAGGGTTTAGGGTGTAGGGTTTAGGGTAATTAAGGGAAGCCTGTTTTCAGACCCTTCAACTTTGTGATGCTTTCTTCAAACCAATTACCTCTACAGCCCTGCAGGCCCGAGGCCCGAAGCGCTTTGATGGGTTTAGGGTTTAGGGTTTAGGGTTTAGGGTTTAGGTTTTAGGGTTTAGGGTTTAGGGTTAGTGTTTAGGGTTTAGGGTGTGGGGTTGGGGGGTTAAGGGGCGTGGAGGGCCAGATAGGGTTGAGCTTTGGGGGTGGGGGAGAGGCGCAAGGCCTCCACAACTCAATCCCTCAACCCCTCAACCTCTGAATACACCCTGAAGCCCCTACATCCCCTAAACCCAACCCATATATACCCCCCCCCCCCTTACACCTTACGCCCGCTAAACCCTAAACAACCCTAAACCCTAAACCCTAAACCCTAAACCCGAAACCCGGGACAGGTCTACAAGCATCACGTCTCAAGATTGTTTTTGGCCATCACCCGGCGACGCTGCAGGAGACCTAAGGATCCGCATCCACCCAGGAGGGGGGTTGAGGGTTTAGGGTTTAGGGTTTAGGGTTTAGGGTTTAGGAGTTAGGAGTTTAAGGGTTCTGGTTAGGTGCAAGGTTTTTAGGGGGTTGGGTTTGCTAATGTTTGGTGGACAACTGAAGTCCCGAATCTTCAGAAAACTTTTGGCCTCAATCACAGCAGCGAAAGCAAGCAAAGATGTGCTCACCACATCGAACACCTTACTGGACACATGCATGCAGGAATCAGTATGACCGTCGCCCATGTTCTTGGAGCAAGACCCTAAACCCTAAACCCTAAACCCGAAACCCTAAACCCTAAACCCTAAACCCTTCAAAGGTGAAAGGAGCACCCCGACTCTACGAGGATGGGTTCGATGAATTTCCGCGCCGAGCCGCGATATCACTTCCTGGGCTGAAAGACCGAAGCGTTGCTTCGGTCTTGAGACACAAGGGTTCTGAGGGTTTAGGGTTTAGGGTTTAGGGTTTAGGGAATAGGGTTTAGGTTTTAGGGTGTAGGGAATAGGGTTTAGGGAGGCGGGCTAGGGGGGGGGGGGGGGGGGGGGGGGGGGGGGGGGGGGTAGGTGCCCAGGGAACCTTAGGGAAGCTTGGGGAGGCCGCAGGGAGTACTAGGGAACCTTCTGCAAGAAGAAGCTGCTTTGAACCCTAAACCCTAAACCCTAAACCCTAATGTTGACTTCACATTAATGATTCCCGCTACAATTGTAAAATCCAGCTGCCGGAACACAATATTGTAACCCGCCACAATTATAAAATCCAACCCGGAAAATTCGGTTTTTACTACTACCTAATACTAAACTAATACTACGTCCTACCAGGATTTAGGCGAACATTATTGAGGAGGCCCTGGCCGGAGAGATTGATCAATGAAGGGGGGGGGGTTTATTAATGCGAAGTCAACATTAAACCCTAAACCCTAAACCCTGAACCCTGAACCCTGAACCCTAAACCCTAAACCCTAAACCCTAAACCCTTAAAGATTCTAAACCCTAAGCCCTAAGACCTCCCACCTCCGAAACCCGAAACCTGAAGTTTTAGCGCCCAAATTCAGCCAGGGCTCCTGTAAAAACTTCTGCCGCTGGAGCATCTCCTGGCAACCAAGGGCAGAAGTGGGGGGACCGAGGGTTCTAGGGTTTAGGGGGTTGAGGGTTTAGGGTTTAGGGTTTAGGGTTTAGGGTTTAGGGTTCAGGGTTGAGGGTTTGGGGTTTTGGGGGGTTGAGGGTTTCTCCGGAACCAGAAACGCCGAAAGAGTCGAATGAAACGTTTAGGGCCGGCCGGCACAAGGGCATCATTATTCTTATTATGATTATTATGATGATTATTATGATTATTATGATTTTATAGTATTTTTTTTTTTTTTTTGGGGGGGGGGGGGGGCTCAGGCTATTAGGGCTTTAGGGCTTTGGGGCTTTAGGGCTTAGGGATTAGGGCTTAGGGGTTTAGGGTCTCTAACCATCTTCCTCACAACGCAGCCTTCATCAATAACCCTAAACCCTAAACACCCTAACACCCCTAAAAACCATGAAAACCCTAAAGACCCTAAAAGCCCTAAACACCCTAAACCAGAAAAACCCTCAACCCTAAACTCTAAACCTCGCAAGACGCACCTTAACGCCATAGGCCAAGGTGGTGGTGTCTGTGTCTTTCTCGTGGGTCCGCGACCAATTGGCCGAAGTCATCTGCAAGTACCATCCTCGAAGGCCGGGTTCGGGGTTTCGGGTTTCGGGTTTCGGGTCTAGGGTCTAGAGCGGTAGTAGGCAACAAAACAATGCCCTGAACCTGAGCTTCTAAAAAAGCCAATGGCTCAAAGGGTTTGGGGTTTGGGGTTTGGGGTTTAGGGTTTAGGGTTTAGGGTTTAAGGTTTTAGGGTTTTGGGGTTTAGGGTTTTAGGGTTTTGGAGTTTAGGGTTGAGGAAACAAAAGCGAACCTCGCCAGCCTGCTCGACGCTTCATCTTCACGGCCGAGAAATGCCCAAATCCTAAACCCTAAGCCCTAATCCCTAAACCCTAAACCCTAAACCCTAAACCCTAAACCCTAAACTCATGGTGCAGGTTCATAAAGCCTAAACCCTAAACAACACAGTCTTCTAAGACCTTTAAAACATACCAGCCGCTACACCCCCTGGGGCCCGATCTGCGGGAGTCTTCCACTGAGATCCTGCTGCGACTGATGCAAGTTGAGAAGATGAACCTGCACCAAGGGTTTAGGGTTTAGGGTTTAGGGGTTAGGGTTTAGGGTTTATGCTGCTGCTGAAGGGCTTGGCAGGTTCACTTTTGGGGCTTTTGTTGTAGGGTTCTAGGATTTTGTATGCAAAGCTTGAGCATCCTAGGCTATGGGATTTCATTCATGCCTGAGCCCGAAGCCCGAAAGCCTGGCAGCCTAACCTATCACCCCGCAGCGCTACTTACTTACTTAGCGCGAACCGGCCCCAGAGGCGGGTGGGCCACATCATGTATTCAGGTAGTCCACAAGTTTCCACACGGGAATTTAGGGTTTAGGGTTTAGGGTTTAGGGTTTAGGGCTTGCGGCTCGTTGAGGTTTCCGAGGTTCGGGGCATAGGGTTGATGCGTCCTGCAAGGAACAGGACGAGGCCCAGTAAGCCTGAAAGTAAGCCCTGCCCTATAGGGTGTAGGCTTCAAGGCTCATGGGGTTTAGGGTTTAGGGTTTAGGGTTTAGGGTTTAGGGTTTAGGGTTTAGGTCTAGGGTGTGCAGGGTATAGGGTTGAGGTTTTAGGGCTTCGAGTTTAGGGTTTGGGGTTTTGAGAAACATCTCTGGCCCTCTGGCACGCGATCCAAACCTCTCTACCAGCTCTAACGCCCCCTTGGCCCTTGTTTAGGATCCAGGGTTTAGGGTTTAGGGTTTAGGGTTTAGGGTTTAGGGTTTAGGGTTTAGGGTTTAGGGTTTGCCCCCCCCAAGGAACCAAACGTGCCAGCCTATTGTGGACAATGGAGATGAACTCTGCGAAGTCAGAAAGGTCCACATGTATCATCTTCACCTCCAGGGAACCCTAAACCCTAAACCCTAAACCCCAAACCCTAAACCCTAAACCCTAAACCCTACTGTCCAGCACTTGGAAGCCCAAGATCGGGACTTTTGGTCCCAGGGTCAGGTTGACGCAGTGGTTCTGAGTAAGGAAGTTTGGGGTACCAGGGTACCCCTAAACCCTAAACCCTAAACCCTAAACCCTAAACCCTAACCCTAAACCCTGAACCCTAAACCCTAAACCCGAAACCCTAAACACGCGTAGTTCTCAAAATTGGGGGCCCGTTTTGGGCGCCCCGATGAAGGACAGCCTTGGAAGCCACAAAAAGACCCTTGGGCACAAGAGGCGCTGGGGCTGCAATCCTTGTTTATGGCCATGCGTCTAAGG
Organism: Symbiodinium natans; assembly: GCA_905221605.1. NCBI lineage: Eukaryota > Dinophyceae > Suessiales > Symbiodiniaceae > Symbiodinium > Symbiodinium natans. Next base: position 457,232 of record CAJNDS010002174.1, on the reverse strand, counting down.
AGGGTTCAGGGGTTCAGGGGTTCAGAGGTTCAGGGGTTCAGGGGTTCAGGGGTTCAGGGTTCAGGGTTCAGGGTTTCGGGTTCTGAATGGGCGCCAGGGGTCGCTTTTTGGTGCTCCTCTTGATAAGGCCTTCGATGAGAAAGAGGTACGTATAGACAGACCCCAGTGACCTCAAACCCAAACCCCAAACCCCAAACCCCAAACCCTAAACCCTAAACCCTAAACCCTAAAACCTAAACCCCCGCAGAAAGAAGGGAGGCATTTCAGGAGGAACGGAGCAGCGCGCGAAAACACATCGAACAAGATCAAAGCCCCAAACCCTCAACCCGAAAGCCCTGACACTGAAAGGCCGAACCCGCAACTAAACCATAAACCCTAAACCCTAAACCCTAAACCCTAAACCCTAAACCTTAAGCTTGCCCCACTCCCAAAACCTGGGCACACCTCCGACTGGCCCTGCGTAAGCTTTTGGGCTGCTTGCTGCAGGTGCTCGATGAGGTGAACCAAGACCTCCCAGAGTGGGAGGTTGTAGGGTTTGGGGATTAGGGCTTGGGGTTTAGGGTTTAGGGTTTAGGGCTTGGGGTTTAGGGTTTAGGGTTTAGGGTTTAGGGTTTAGGGTTCAGGTGTAGACTGTAGTCTTTGGGGAGGTAGCTGACTCAACTTCCTGGTTCTGAGGGAATGAGGGTTTATTGCGGGATATAAGGTGCCCAATTCCCTCATTCCCTTCTATGCACCGCGGGCCCAGGCTTTGGAGAGGACTCCAAACTTGAGATAAATGGGCGAGGGGGAGAGGAGGGGGAGGGGCCGGGGGAGGGGAGGGAGGAGGGGATGGGGGGGGGGGGGGGGGGGGGGGGGGGGGGGGGGGGGGGGGGGGGGGGGGGGAGCAGTGGTTGTCTCCCAAGAAAGGCACCCCCCCCCCATGTGCACCCCATCTGGTGGCTTCCGAAACTCGGGGTACCCTTCTTGGGGTCCTTATCAGGTTACAGGGTTTTCAGGTGCTCCCAGGCTTTGAGAGAAGGGTCCCCCAAACCCAACAGCAAACCTGCTGGGAACTACAAGCCGGAAGCCCCTTGACGCCAGAAGTCCCTGAAGACCAACTGAAAGCCCTGAACCCCAGGCTCGAATTGAACCCTAAAACCCGTAAACCTCGAAAACCCCATAAACCCCCCCCACCCGAAACCCTTAACCCTAAACCCCCAGGCCCGAACCCCTATCTATACCTTCAAACCGAAACCCAAAACCTTAAGCCCGAAACCCTATACCCTAAACACCCTAAACCAAAACCCTAAACCCCAAGACCCCCAAACCCTAAATCCCAAACCCGAAAGCCTAAACCCCAAAACCCCAAACCCTAAACCCCAAACCCTAAACCCCAAACCCTAAACCCCAAACCCCAAACCCTAAACCCTAAACCCCAAACCGTAAACCCCAAACCCCAAACCCCAAACCCTAAACCCTAAACCCCAAACCCCAAACCCTGAACCCCAAACCCTAAACCCCAAAACCCTAAACCCCAAACCCTAAACCCCAAACCCCAAACCCCAAACCCTGAACCCCAAACCCTAAACCCCAAAACCCTAAACCGCAAACCCCAAACCCTAAACCCCAAACCGTAAAACCTAAACCCCAAACCCTAAACCCCAAACCCTGAACCCTAAACCCCAAACCCTAAACCCCAAACCCTAAACCCCAAACCCCAAACCCTAGACCCTAAACCCCAAACCCTAACCCCCAAACCCCAAACCCTAAACCCCAAACCCCAAACCCTAAACCCCAAACCCTAAACCCCAAACCCCAAAACCCTAAACCCTAAACCCCAAACCCTAAACCCTAAACCCCAAACCGTAAACCCCAAACCGTAAACCCTAAACCCTAAACTCTCGCCTCCAGGAGGAGGTGAAGACCAACGTTGCGATTGGCCCGCGCCTTTCCCACACAGTCGGGCAGGAACTCGCAGACAAAAGCCTGAGAAAGGTAGGGTTTAGGGTTTAGGGTTTAGGGTTTAGGGTTTAGGGTTTAGGGTTTAGGGTTTAGGGTTTAGGTTTAGGGTTTAGGTTTAGGGTTTAGGGTTCAGGGTTCAGGGTTCAGGGTTCAGTGTTCAGTGTTCAGGGTTTAGGGTTCAGGGTTTATAGGGTTTGGGGTTTAGGGTGGAGGGTTTAGGGTGCTTTCCGCTGCCCTTCGAAGACAGGAGGCAAACTCCTCGATGCCATCCGACAGGAAGTGTCGAACCTTGCTTGGGGCACGGGAATCCCTTCCCCCTACCCCCTAACATTCATGACTCCCATTATACATACGTTATAGGGTATGGGGAATATTTTGAAATTCGGGAGTAGGCGAGGGCCGTTTGGATATTAAGGGGAGGGGATTAGGCCGTTGGAGATCGATTCGGGGGGCTTCTATGCCGTGGTGGGGGGGGGGAAACCCGAGGGGAGGTTTGATGTCGGCGCATAGAAGCCCTCAAAAGCCCTTATACAAGCCTCATAAGCCTAAAACCCTCCAGCCCGCAAAAGCCCTTATATGAGTAGCGGTCCAAACCTCTAGTACGTCCCGACTGTCTGTCGCGTGGAATAGGGTCGGCCCCCTACCGGTTATGCAGGCATTATCTATGGGAGCTGGGTATCGGTTTAGGGTCGGCCCCTCTCGGTTTTCGTGGTAGAGCAGACTTGTGAATTCCACATGACTCCTCTAATCATGGCTTCCTCTTCCAGAGGCTTTGTCCGATGCTCATATCAGCCTCATAAGCCTTACACCCTTATATAAGCCCTCAAAAGCCCTTATGAGCCCTGCAGAGCCCTTAGAAGCCCTCATAAGCCTAAAGCCCTTAGCCTAAAACATCCCGTAAGTTACAGCTTCTCGGCCAGGGGGCAAGAAGCTGCCTCTCCCGGAGTCCCAGTAGCATCCAGCTGGATTTCAAGGACTGGAACCCACTCAAATCCTGGGTTGGGGGGGGGGGGGTTTGAGGTTTAGGGTTTAGGGGTTTAGGGGTTTATAGGGGTTTAGGGTTTTGGGCGGCTCTCATTTAAGGACCCCTTTCGATCAATCTTCTTCTCTTGGGGGGGGGGCAATTATAGCAACCTACACTCGAAACTCTAAGCTTTTCTACGCCCAAAGCCCTAAGCCTTCTACCCCAAGCCAGCAGTCGAGGATGACGAACACATTCAGCGCAAACCTCACCTGGAACTGGTTGACGAACCGGTCGATTTGCTTCACGAAGTCAGGCTTCGTCTCCGCAGTTTGAGATTGACACAAACGCCTGCCAACCGACTGTGCCTTTTTTGCACGCATCGGCCCGTTCTGCCACTTTGCCCGGGTCCAACCCGCGGACCTGGGCGCGAAGCCAGAGCTGTGGGGTGCCTTGGCCGGGGGTCGTGCCAGTTGGCTCAGCTTGGTCAAGCGATCCGACGAGCGATTAGTGGCTGACGGGGTGTACGGGCAAGATGTCGTCAGGCCCCCACAACCAAGAAAGAACAGGTTTAGAGTTATGGTTCCTACTAAATGACCCTAAACCCACAGGGTTTAGGGTTTAGGGTTTAGGGTTTAGGGTTTAGGGTTTAGGGTGTGGCGTTCGTCTATTGGCTAAAGTAAGACTGCAAGGTTATGGTGTTGAATAGCCTGGCTGGAGCTCATTGCAACCCTCTGAGCGCTTCTCCACCAGGTTCTGAATCCTCAACCCTGAACCCTAAACCCTGAACCCCCAAGCCCCAAGCCCTAAACCCTAAACCGCCCCATAAGCCCGATATAGGCCCGATAAGTCCTAATTTGGGCCCCACTGCCTCCAACCTAGAGATCCTTGGGCCCAGGACCATCACACCCAACAAAAAGCCCTGAGACCTCGAGAGCCCTTCCTCCCCCACTGCAGATCTAAGGGTTTAGGGTTTAGGGTTTAGGGTTTAGGGTTTAGGGTTTAGGGTTTAGGGTTTAGGGTTTAAGGTTTAAGGTTTAAGGTTTAGGGCTGAAACCCAAAGCCCTGCTTGGAGGTTCATGGGTAATAACAAGTAGGGTGATAAGTACCCGAAGTAGGCTTATAGGTCTGCTTACCATACTGCTAACCGTAACCTTACTTATAAATACCCATGAACCCACAAGTAGACGTCCTGCTCACACGCGAACTTATCCCAGGCAACGGTCGAAGGTTCAGGGTTACAGGTTTAGGGGTGGAGGGAAATAGCTAAACACAACAAAACCCCCTAAACCCTAAACCCTAAACCCTGAACCCTAAACCCTGAACCCTGAATCCCAACTGAGTCTACTAGAGTGCCGGCAGGGCCTGCACGCGCGCGAGGCAGCCCAAACGCACCAGTGCAAAGTCCTGGACTCTTTTCGGAACCCTAAAGCCCTAAACCCCAAACCCTGAACCCTGGCTGGTGTGATGCTGCTAGGCTGCCATCGATGCCCCGACGTGAAGGTGTTAAACTCTGAGGTTGAAACTGAGAAGATGTTCGCTCCCAAAAATCCCTGGATGAAGGGATTAGGGTTCATCATCCCGGGAAACGTTGGCTTCCCGAAATTTGGGTACGTTTTTTCGGAGCTCCGTGAGTCAGCATCATACTCTTTGAGGGTCTTTGGGGGGTCCCCTGTTTCGGAGAAACACCCATACAGTGTCAGAGAACTTCACAGAATGCCTATGCGGTTCCAGGAAGTCTTGGCCTTGGAGGCCAATGGCTTCGGGATGGCGGGTCAGCCCCCTGGCACCCCGAAAAGACTGACACATAGAACGCTGAACGCCATACAGAGTTTGTACCGAACTCCTGAGAGATGGGAGGGGAGCCGATGAACAAGACTTGCTTCTGAGTGCATGCCGACCGAAAGATTGCTTGCTTAAATTCCTTCATGGAGGGCCCCCTCGCACCTTGCTATCCCTGTGGCCGCAAAGTTCCCCGACATCCACCCCATGTCCCCAATCCCCAAGCCCCAAGCCCTGAACCGCCCCCCCCCCCCTCAACTCGAAACCTTAAACCCTAAACGCTAAACTCTAAACCCTAAACCCCTAAACCCTAATTAACCCTAAACCCTAAACCCTAAACCCTAAACCCTAAACCCTAAACCTAAACCCTGAACCCGGATCGTCCTCTGGTGTGCCGCGAGGGAGTGTCAGCTGCCGTGCGCGGAGCTCAAGGAAGCCTCGCAAGAGGGGCCAACAGAGGGATTAGGGTTTAGGGTTTAGAGTTTAGGGTTTAGGTTTTAGGGTTTAGGGTTTAGGGTTTAGGGCGCGCACCTCTAAGGATGAACTTTGAGGACTCCATAAAATGATAATATCAGCATCTAGCAATGTCATGATATACTGCTGTAACCTGAAAAGTATACTGTATAGAGATACACACATATGGTTTACAATATTTATTGCAGTGTAGTGTACTGTTCAGTCTCTCTAATGAGATAATCAAATAATCATTTAGTACGATGGTATGGTAAAACTATAATCACACGTGATCATAAAACGGGTAACATAAAAATATGATACCATAACCATCTCACAAATTTGCTGCTACGCCTTGCATGACTGGAAATGCTTCCAAGGCTAGGGGTTTCAGTGGGCTTGCCGGCGCTGTTTTCTGCCGCAGTCCACGGGACTTAGGGAATCTCTGACCCTAAGCCCTATAAGCCCTACTCGTTGTGGGGGACTCTAGCATTTGGGCTTGGGGTTTAGGAACCCTGAACCCTAAACCCTAAACATCCCATCATCTGCGCGCCCTTGATTTTGCACCCCAGAAGTGGGGGCCTACGTCTTTCGAGGTTGAGGGCCATGGTCTTGCGTCACCCTCGTGTCTGCTAACGCGTAAAATGAACAAGAGATCCGCATGTAAAGCCCGCGAAGCCCAGCCCGTGAGCCCCCCTCAACCCCTGCAAGCCCCTAAGACCCCCTTTATAAACCCCTAAAACGCCCCCAAACCCGTAAAGCCCGTAAACCCTGAAGCCCTGAAGCCCTAGACCCAAAGCCCCCTAAACACCCTGAACGGCATGAACCACCCGAAGCTTTGAAGCCCTAAACCCTAAACCCTAAACCCGTAAACCCTCACTATAACAAGCTTGACCCGTCAAGCCATGGGCTCTGAGGTCCCTGCCCCAGTAGATTGCCTGAGGGCTGCCTGGAAGCTGGTTTAGGGTCTAGGGTCTAGGGTGTAGGGTTTCGGGTTTAGGGTTTATTAGGGTTTAGGGTTTAGGGTTTAGGGTTTAGGGTTTAGGGTTTAGGGATTGCTTTTGGCAGGGTTTCGGTATGGGGTTCAGGTTTTAGGGTCGACTTGCGGCCCCCAACTCCTGCAATTCAAGCACTTGTTCGCCGCGCTTTTAGAGAACGAGAGAAAGCGAGCGGGAGAGAGAGGGAGGCGAATTCCTGGAAGGGTTTAGGGTTCAGGGTCCAGGGCTTAGGGTTTAGGTTCAAGCCCGACGTTTTTTGTCCACACGCACTTAGACGCCAGGCTGCAGATTCGTAACGGCCCCGTTCAGGGTTTAGCTGAGACCCTATTGACTTCCAGTTTAGTAGTAAGTACCCCCTATTTCTAGTTGGCATAATCCGTAAAACTGTAGGTAAACAGGGTCCCAGGTAGGGTTTGTAGGGTTTTGAGGCTTTGGGGTTTTAGGGCGGTCTCTCGGGTTTTGGGGTTGTGCGGTGGCTTCTGGTTCAAGAGCAAGCCATCGATTCATTGCAAGGAGCATGAAGCCTGTAAGCCACACTTCCCATGATAATAGGTAGATCCAAGGACCGGCCAGCAAGGCAGCAAGGACAGCTACCCCAAATAAACTACTCCAAAAAAGAAGAACGACTTATCAAGGAAAGGGCTCGAAGGCTGATGCGGGGATTTGTCTAGTAGGGTTTAGGGTTTAGGGTTCTGTGTTATAATTGCCATCCACACTCTTGCAGCACATGGCCTTTACGGGGTGCCCAAACTTCTTCCTCCAAAGCTGAATCAAAGCCCCCAGGGTTTAGGGTTTCCTTCTCTGTGTGGCCGTACCAAGGCACTGTCCAAGATGTGAAGGAGCGTCCGTATACCCACAATCACCGAGGCGGCATTGCGTGCGTTCATGAACCTCCGGGTTCGCCCAATGCACACCCCAACGCAAGACGCTCGGGGAAGGTAGAATCAAGGCATAAGGTTGAGGGTGTGAGGGTGTTAAACATGCTAGAAGCAAGTCGAGAACCTTAAACCCTAAACATCCACCGGCCTAAACCCTAAACAGCCTAAATGCCAGGCTGTGCTGGCATGACTTGAGCTGGCAAATATCGTGTGACCCCGCAATACCTTGCTTAGAGGCGCCCTCCTCTGCTGAAACCCTAAGTCGAACCCCCCCCCCGGCCCCCACCCCGGAGTTTCTAGCCTGAAAACCTTGGCCTTAAACACAACTCAGATCCTTTGGCCCCTTCCATGATGTGCAGCCTCAACCCGTGAACTTCCGGCACCTGGATCCACTGCCCCCCGCAAGACCACTCATGAAGCCCAGCAGGAAGAGGATGTAGAACCTGCGCGCCGCGAGGCAAGGCGGTGTACGGCTGACCTTCGGCGCCAAAAACCTTGCTTGTTTCTAAGGCTATTACCATAAGACCCCGTTAGAGGGTACTTTGGTAGTCTACGAAGAAGAGCTTCCTATCTAAGGTGGGGTTCTGGGATCTCAGGGCAAAAAGCTGGCTTCCTGAAATCAGACTCTGGGCTGCTCTGGGATCAGGGTTTTAGGCTTTAGGGTTTAGGGCCTCCCACGAACAAAACAGAAGTAAGACTGAGCTCAGGAGGTCGCTTTTAGGGCTTGGAGTTGCAAGCTGTCGGGGGGCGATGAAGTAGTTTAGGGTTTAGGGTTTAGGGTTTAGGGTTTAGGGTTTAGGGTTTAGGGTTTAGGGTTTAGGGTTTAGGGTTTAGGGCGGCTAGTAGGCCAGAGCCGAGGTTCTCCGGAACGATGCCGTTCCCCTACTGCCCGCCTCTATACTACCTCCTGGATTCCTCTCTTCAAAACCCTTGATTAGGCTTAATTATCCCTCAATAGCCTTAACTATGGGGGGGGATCCTACGGGGGGGGGGGGGGGTAGTTTTGAGGGGGGTAGTAGGGGAACCCCTGAGTACAGCCAACACGACGAAGTCTTGAGATGTATAAGTCCTTCTTAGGACTGAGGCCAACAACTACCTGAGCCTTCTGACCCTAAACCCTAAACCCTAAACCCTAAACCCTAAACCCTAAACCCTAAACCCCGGACCCTAAACCCTAAACCCTAAATCCTAAACACCAAACCCTCAACCCTAAACCCTAAACCCGAAGTGTTGAGGGAACGTTTGAGCCCAGCTGCCGGAAGATCTTGATACCCAGCTGCTGTACCAGCTCCTCTGTGCATCGAAACTGTAGGCTTAGGGGTTTAGGGTTTAGGGTTTTGGGTTTAGGGTTTAGGGTGCCGTGCTTAGGACGGCTCAATTCTGCACCCTGGGTCAAGATGAGCCTCTCAAGTTAGCCTATGATGCAAAGACAATGGCGGGTGTGTCCCAGATTTGGGCTCTCGGGAGGGCTACAAGTCTTACCAAAGAGGGCTCTACTTTGGAACTGCCCCACCAGTTGGTTCCAAACATCTTGGGGTTTAAACTTCCTAAGCCCTAACCAGAGCACTACCAGAGCAACTAAGGGCCTAGGGCTTATAAACCTGAGCTGCTAAACCCTTTTGTTGCACGGAGTTTGTCAAGGGAGCCGCAGCCCGACCCAACAACAGAAGTGGAACAAGTAGCACCTTTTCTGCACAGATTGTTTAGGGTTTAGGGTTTAGGGTTTAGGGCTTAGGGCTTATAGGGCTTAGGGTTGATAGGGTTCAGGGTTCCAAGCACTGAACCCTGAACCCTACCTTAAGAACCCAAAACCAACCTTTTTTGTAGGTTCCCAAGAACCCTATAAGGGATGATCCCTTTCAGATCCGATCTGACGGTTCAGGTGTTGAGGGATTCAGCAGGCGCGCACTCGAAGTATCCTAAGCACTGTGACGGCAAGTCGCCCGAAGCCCCAAATCCGAAATTTGGGTTTAGGGTTTCGGATTCAGGGTTTCAAGTTTCGGAATTAGGGCTTAGGGTTTCGGATTTGGGGTTTAGGGCTAGAAATCTTTAGGCTCTTAGCAGTGGAAGTACTGAATCCCACCCTAAACCCTAAACCCTAAACCCTAAACCCTGATCTCGGGGTCCCGCCTTCAGCTGCTGAACGCTTGCAGGTACATTCTCGCCTTGGAGCATCCTGAGCTGGGCTGCTAGACCTCTGAAGTAGCCTAGGAATAAAAAGGGGTATAGGTTTTAGGGGAAAGGTGGGGTTTAGGGCTTAGGGTTTGGGGTTTAGGGTTTAGGGTTTGGGGTTTAGGGGGGAGGGTTTGGGGTTTGGAGTTTCTGGTTAGGATGGGTGTAGGTGCTTAGAGAACCTTCGGAACAATCGGGAGCCTTAGGGAGTCGTCGGGAGTATTAGTGAACAATGGGCTGCATGGCCGCATACCCCCCTTGAACCCCTTGAACCCCTTGAACCCCTAAACCCTAAACCCTAAACCCTCAACCCTAAACCCTGAACCCTGAACCCTGAACCCGAAACCCTAAACCCTCGCCCTTAAGGACCCTGTAAAGAAGCTTCGCCCGTCAACAGCCTTTGACAAAAGCATCGGGGGTTAGGGTTGAGGGGTTGTAGGGCTTTAGGGATGGGTTAAGGTCTTGGGTTTCGGCGTTTTAGGGGCTGGGTTCAGGGGTTTCGGGCTGGAAAAGCTGCAGCCAATCTCGTGGAGCGTCTGTGCGAGATTGAAGTCCTGCAAGATGGGTCAGGGTTTAGGGTTGAGGGCTTAGGGTCTGGGGTTTTGGGTCTAGGGCTTAGGGGTTAGGGTTTAGAAGCTTTTGGGCCATATCGGTGTATCAGAAAGCAATGAGACGGAACGCTTGAGGGCTCAAAGGTTATGGGTTCCGGGTTTAGGGTCTAGGGTTAAGGCTTTAGGGCCCACATACCCTGACCTAAGCCTGAAAGCCAAGAAGCTAGTCGGAGTTCCTAAACCCTAAACCCTAAACCCAAACCCTAAACCCTCATACAGTACAGTATGGCCCCTTGCATGCCGGCTACCTTTTATGGAAGGGGTGCAAGGCGCCGGTCGGCTGCGCGCTGGGTTTAGGGTTTAGGGTTTAGGGTTTAGGGTTTAGGGTTTAGGGTTTAGGGTTTTCAGGAGTTCGTGAGGTGCAGGCCCTGTGTAGGCACCAATCGTGTCCCATATGTACGGGTCCCCTAAGCAGGCTTTCGAGCAACGCATGCGTAGGGAGGGCCCGCCGGAAGAAAAGGGTACCCAAACAGATAGCAGAGCCTAGACTTGGGGATGTTCCCCCTTATACTAATAGGGTTTATAATGGGGGGGGGGGGGTACCGGGGCACCATGTTCCCCATTAAGGAGGGTTAGTATAAGGGGGGAACAACCCAATCTAGACTTACAAAGGCCTCAACTCGATGTTGCAACGAACCTTGCCGTCCCTAAATCGATGTTCTGATTCCCGTGTCGGGTTTAGGGTTTAGGGTTTAGGGTTTAGGGTTTAGGGTTTAGGGTTTAGGGTGGCCCACACCTGACAAAGGCCGGTGGACTCTGTATCTGTACCCTTATACCTCAACATAGCCCCTAGATACCCCAGATAAGAAACCCTAATACATGGCCCCTACAAAACCGAAACCCTACTTAAAGAGACCACCAACCCATACAACCCACACCCAGCAGGATCCACCCTAAACCCTAAACCCTAAACCCTAAACCCTAAACCCTAAACACTGACCCGCAGGGCCCTAGAAATTTGCACCTTGTGCACTTCCATGGCATCCGCAATGAGCTCCGCTTCATCATCACTTATGCCTTGGCTGCCCCCCCGGAAGAAGCTGAGATCAACAAACTTGTTTTAGGGTTTAGGGTTTAGGGTTTAGGAATTAGGGTTTATGGCTTAGGGTTTGGGGCTTAGGGCTTAGGGTTTTGGGTTGCTGCTCGGGAACTTCAATTCAGCTACTACGATCAGGATAGTCCGTCCAGAGTACGCTTTCCTTGTTATGGTGAGTTTGTTCAAGTTGCCTAACAAAAGCCTAGCAGCTTCTGAGTCTAAACCTAAGCTTTCGCATCTTTAGGCTTTCCGAGTTCGATGCTTTGCCGCTACCCAGGTCCGCCCCCCCCCCCCCCCCCCCCTTCCCTGTTGTAGTTCGTGCTGTCGTGCACCTATCTTTGAATGGCTTGTAACTTGTAAATGGAATGGAGACACACCTGAGTGACAAGCCCGGAGAAATTTCTAAACATCCGAGATGCTGGTGACTGAGGGCACCACATTGGTGTAGTTCCTGCACGCAGCCGCTCTCTTGGGAGAGGGCGCAACGCAACCTCAATCTCCCTCAAAGGCCTGCAGTCAACTCCAAAAACGTTGGAACATCCTTATCCCCATACCCCAAAACGCACCCTATCAAACTAGCTTATGAAACTAACCCCCCCCCCCCCCCCCCCCCGAAAACCCTAAACCCCGAAAAGCGAAAAGTCGCCAGGAGCCTGATCAGGTGGATCAGCGCCTGCACATGCGGCGCGTGGCAGAGTGCGGCTTCACGTTTCAGCGCTTAACCCTAAACCCTAAACCCTAAACCCGAGCTTACAGGGGGTACAGGATTCATCGTCTCGGGTTTAAGGTGTAGAGGGTCCAGGGATTTGATAAACATGTTAAGTTTCGGAATTGCCACTTGTCGCACTCCTTGACTTGACGTTTATCCGTAGGGTAGTAGTTGGGCTGGTTTAGGGTTTAGGGTTAAGGGCTTTAGGGTTTGGGGTTCAGGGCTTGGGGTTTAGGGTTTAGGGTTTAGGGTTTAGGGTTTTGGGTTTGGGGTTTGGGGTTTGGGGTCTTGGGTTTGGGGTTTGGGGTTTGGGGTTTAGGGGTTTAGGGTTGAGGGTGTAGGGTTTTGTAGCCAAGATAAGAAAGCTTCTTACACCTCCAGACTGGGTCGGGCCTGCTCGGGCCGGTGGGCCTGATGTGGGAGCTGCTGCACAATTCCTCAGATCTAGGATTTAGGGTTTAGGGTTTAGGGTTTAGGGTTTAGCACAGTGTTGGCCCTGGTTACTTTCTTTAGACGGGAGGACCAGCATCAGAACACCTGCAAAAAGCCGCTAGACGCTCCTGGTTCAGGAGGGTTGAGGGCTTTCAGGGCTCAGGGTTCCCTAAACCTTAAACCCTAAACCCCAAACCCTAAACCCTAAACCCTAATTCCCAGAAAAGCTGCGCTTGCACTTGCCCAGCGCTCGGATGGCGAGCAACACCAGCGCCGCACGTACGGTCGACTCCTCCCCAACCCGGTGGGCTGGTGGAGTTGCTTTTCAAGAGCAGAAATCCCTTGGGCCTTACACCTTAGAAGCCCTAAGCCTAAACCCGATTTAATGCCTGGGTTTGAGATGTTCAGGGGAAGATGGAGGTTTAGGATGTTGAGGGGTGCAGGATTGGAAGGTTCTGGACTTTCGGGCGACTGACTATGAGCGTTCTGGGATACTTTTATGCCCTTGTGCTGATCACAGTCTTGATCATGTTCACACATCATCATCACCACCATCATCAGCATCAGCTGCGCAAGGGGCGAGGTAAAGAGTTGAAGAGCATGAGGGCAAAGAGATTTCATGATTACTTGATCCCTTGTTTGGCCCCAACGATGACTTCGTAGGGTTTAGGGTTTAGGGTTTAGGGTTTAGGGTTTTAGGGTTTAGGGTTTAGGGTTTAGGGTTTAGGGTTTAGGGTTTAGGGTTTAGGGTATAGGGTATAGGGTTTAGGGTATAGAGTATAGGGTTTAGGGTTTAGGCCTCACCAGGATCCTCTTTCATAAGAACCCTCAACCCTAAACCCCCTCAACCCTAAACCCTAGCCGTAAACCCTAAATCCTGAACCCTAGCCCTAAACCCTAAACCCTAGCCCTAAACCCTAAATCCTAAACCCAGGGAAGCTACAAGGCCCTCACTCGTCTTTACCCCACCTCTGCCAAGTAAACTGAGAGTCGGGCTGAAGGTTGCGTCCATGCGACGAGCTGCTGTAGCTCCTGTCTAGGGCTTTAGGGGTTTAGGGGTTTAGGGATTTAGGGTTTAGGGGTTTAGGGGTTTAGGGGTTTAGGGGTTTAGGGGTTTAGGGGTTTAGGGGCTTAGGGGCTTAGGGGCTTAAGGGCTTAGGCGTTTTTTTTGGGTTTAGGGGTTTAGGGGCTTAGGGGCTTAGAGGTTTAGGGGTTTAGGGTTTAGGGTTTAAGGTTTAGGGCTTGGGTTTAGGGTTTAGGGTTTAGGGTTTAGGATTAAGGTTTAGGGTTAAGGGTTTAGGGTTTCGGGCTTGAACCCCGAAACTCGAAACCCTGTAGGGTTTTGGGGTTCCGGGCATTAGTGCTTTAGGGCTTTCAAGGCATCGTGTTCGGCGTTACCGGGTTCCGTGCCCAGGCTTGGGGCTTAGGGTTTAGGATTTAGGGGTGAAGGGGTTTAGGGTTTAGGGGTTTAGGGTTTAAGGGTTTAACTTGGCCAGACATCCACTTCAAGATCTAGAGCGCCAAACGCGAAAGGCGAAACTCTCTGGACCCTAATCCCGAAACTCTATAATTCCATAAGACCTAGACTCTAGTCTCGTAACATAATCCCTAAACTCAACAACCACAAACCCTGTACACCTTAAACCCTAAACCCTCATCCCTAAACCCTATAAACCCTACAAACCCTGCACCCTTCAAACCCTTCAAACCCTTCAAACCCTTCAAACCCTTCAAACCCTTCAAACCCTTCAAACCCTTCAAACCCTTCAAACCCTTCAAACCCTTCAAACCCTTCAAACCCTTCAAACCCTTCAAACCCTTCAAACCCTTCAAACCCTTCAAACCCTTCAAACCCTAAGCCCTAAACCCTAAACCCTACAAGCCCTACCAGCCCTAGACCCAGAAAGAATAACAAGTTGACCCGCGCTCTCCTGCCACTGTGCCTCCTGGAGTCGCACCTACGGCTTAGGAAATAGGGTTTAGGGTTTAGGGTTTAGGGTTTAGGGTTTGGGGTTTAGGGAAACTGGTTCAGACACTTGTTCTGCTGGGTGAGGGGTCGGGTTTGGGGGTTCTAGGTTTCTAGGGTCTCTAGAGTTTCTAGGGTTTATAAGCTTGTGGTTATAGGGTTTAGGCTTAGGGTTTATAAGGTTTGGGGGAACTGGTTCAGAACCTGTTTCCTTCTAGGGTTTGGGATTGAAAGGCGAATGAAGTTCTAGGATTGAAAGGTCTAGAGCTTACAAAAAAAGAGTTCCATAGGCTTCTAGTAAATCACATTATTGTGAGTCTAGAGTTGACCATAGGACTTACTGTTTAGGGATTGGGGTTGGGATGTTCCCCCTTATACTAGCAGTCCTTACTAGGGATTATAGTGCCCCCGATGAGAATACCTCTTAAGGACTGTTAGGAGAAGCGGGAAGAAGACCCTAAACCCTAAACCCTAAATTCTTTTGTAACCTACAAACAACCGTTTTTTTGGTTTAGGGTTTAGGCTTTGGGGGTGGGTTCTTGAGGCAGGCGCTGTACAGGCGTGACCCACCTCCCAAAATGGGACTCAGGGCTCAGGGTTGGGCGAAGCAACACCATGAGCCCTAAACCCTAAACCCTAAACCCTCAGCCCTTACCCCAAGATGCTGCAGCCTCTTGGGGTTTGAGAGAGGCTAGGGTCTCAGGCTTTGCGATCCTTGGTCCCAAGCTCTAAACCCTAAACCCTAAACCCTAAACCCTAAACCCGAAACCCTAAACCCTGAACCTTAGCGGGAAGACCTGTGGTTATCGGGGTGTATACACCGTTCAGTATAGAAAACCCTAAACGCAAACCCTACAGACCCTAAACCCTATCAACCCTTAACCCTATGAACCCTAAAGCCTGTAAACTCGAAACCCTGTCAGCTCTAAACCGCAAACTCTAGGAAGGACAGGGCATGGAGTTTGCACACCCACGGGCGCACCTCTTTCCCCTGAGGTCGCGTGTAGTCCTGGTGGTGCTTCTGGGTTTAGGCTTTAGGGTTCAGCATGCCGAGACCCTAAACCCTAAACCCTAAAACCTAGACCCTGTAAGGGGTTAGATCACCCAACTTCCATACTACGAATCACGCAAGTTGAGGCTAGGGCTTAGGGGTTCGGCTGCTCACTGGAGATCAGCCCAACCCCTAAACCATCTAAACCCCCTAAATCCTACACCCTACACTAGGCCCACACTACACCCCGAACAACGAAACCCTGAGCTTAAGCCCTCCTGCAAATAGGCAGTATGCAGTGCTCTCATGCTCACTATTTGCTTAAGAGACCCAAAAGAAAAAAAAACAACAATCCCTATATTACCCTGAAAAAGGAAGAATATTTTGGTTTTGCTTTTTCGAGGTTCTTAAGCAGGTAGTAGCTTAGGCCACACTTATAACTGTACTTATAACCATACTAGGGCACCTAAGGAGCTTAAATGATCTTATGAGTGGGTTATAAGTACAGTAGTAGGTACCTACACCCTAAACCCTAAACCCTAAACCCTAAACCCTAAACCCTAAACCCTAAACCCTAAACCCTAAACCCTAAGTACAGTAATAGTTGGTTACTAAGTACCATGAACCTCCACGTATGCCTTAGGCCACACCGCAGAGAGGAGACCCATGGCATGGGCCCGTGACGCCACTCGACGCTCCAAGCTGTAAAGGGCAGACCCGCCCTGACCCATACTCCACACTCCACACCCTAAACCCTAAACCCTAAACCCTGAACCCTAAACCCTAAACCCTAAACCCTATTCCTAAACCCTAAACCCTAAACCCTATTCCTAAACCCTAAACCCTAAACCCCTATGGTAGCTATGAGCGACCTCTGAACGCTGGACTGTCCAAACCCCTGAGGCAAATCCCAAGCACTGGACAGCAGAGTCCAACACGCCTATAGACGCTGAGACCATGAACGCCCTTTTCCAGCATTGATAGGGTTTAGGGTTTAGGGTTTAGGGTTTAGGGTTTAGGGTTTAGGGTTTAGGGTTTAGGGTTTAGGGTTGATAGGGCCTCCTGGCAGCCCAGCAGCAATATTTTACTCAGGGTTCCCTTTGTTGGCGCTGGTTACTTTATCAGGGAACCTTGAACCACAGAAAGGGAAAATGGCACCACTGGGCTACCAAGTAAACCCTAAGCCCCAAACCCTAAACCCCAAACCCTAAACCCCAAAACCCAAAACCCTAAACCCCAAACCCCAAACCCCAAACCCTGAACCCCAAACCCCAAACCCTAAACCCTGAATCACTAAAGCACGCCTCGTAAGAGCCCATGAGCAGGGCCATCAGGCTCACGCAGCAGCTCTCGGACTTCTCCCGCTCGCCATGCTGCCAGAGCGTTTGGCTTATGGTCTATTATATATATATATATATATGTATCACATAAAGTCTATAATCTATAATGTACAAAATATAATATATAATATATAATATATCATGTAATATATATATATATATGTATGTATATATATATGTATAGACATATGCATGTATATATGTATATGTATATGTATGTGTATATGAATATGTATATGTATAAGTATATGTATCTACGTATCTATGTATATGTATATGTATATGTATATGTATATGTATATGTATATGTATATGTATATGTATATGTATATGTATATGTATATGTATATAACATAATTTCATGTAATATTATATTATATTATACTATATTATACTATATAATATTATAATATATGATATTGATATTATATTCTATTAAATTACATTACAATATATTATATTATAGTGGATTGAATTAATATATATATATATACATACATATATTGGCATGTACATATAGGTCTATGGAACACGGGTCCTAGATTGCCGCGAGGTTTTTCGGCATTTTCGGCAATCCATGGCCCGTTTCCGGCTTTGGGGGGGGGGGATAAGAACCTCATTCATATTGCGCCCATGCGCAAAACACTGGTATTTGCCGCGTTTTCGCCTCTTTGTACAACCCGCTTGCCAAGGATGTGGAACAAGACACGTTGTCACAAGCGTGCCCAAACACACTGCTATTTACAGCGTTTTTGCCTCGTTGTACGACATACCGCGCAACAATGCGGAGCAGGACACGTTGTCACAAGCGTCCATGCCAATTGCGACGATGCCGAAAAAACAATGGTATTTTCCACTTTTCGCCTCGTTGTACAACATAACTACTGCGCAAGGATGTGGAAGACTGTCACAAGCGTCCATGCCTTTGGCTGAAGTACGATCTGAAGCCCCCAATTCAGTAAACATCGAAGTAGTTTCTTTACTGTTTTTTGGCCTCCTGTTTTAGGAATCCTCCAGAAAACCAGGCAAAACGTACGTTTTCGCACGCCCAAACACCACGGCAATCTAGGACTCGTGTTCCAGGTATATCCCTATATAGATATACATGATAAGCATCTTCATGTTCATACTACATGGCTGTATGGTTCAGGGGACATGGGGATTCACCTGAAGCAGTGCGGCCGCCCTAAGCTTGCCCTAAACCTTCGAGACTTTGACAGCGATGCCTCCGTCCCTAAACCCTAAACCCTAAACCCCAGATCCTAAACCCTAAACCCTAAACCCCAGATCCTAAACCCTAAGCCCTAAACACGAATGCGCCTGCTCAAACAGGGCGTACACGCCACGCTGCGGGCACAGCTCTGGCATGCATTCCTGCAGCAAGGAACGAAAAGGAGGGACCGTTAAAAGGGACCTTAGGGGGTTTAGGGTCTCGGGTTTAGGGTTTCGGGTGTCGGGTTCAGGGTTTAGGGGGCACTTTTTTTGGGGTTTTTTTTGGGGGGGAACTTAGGTATATAGGATTGGAAAAGGCCATATCGTGGTTATATAGGGGAATACGATGCCACAAGCTAGGCGTTTGGTCTGAAGACCAAGCACGCCAGACAGGGTTCTGAACTAAGGTCACTTCTCTAGTTGCCTTCCCTAATGGGAACCCTTGTAAAGAGGACCCCACAGAAAACAAGGAAGAAGAAATGCGGATTTGGGGTGGCTTTCAGGGTTGCAAGTTGGGTCGTTGGAATGACTTGGAAGGCATAGGCTTTACCATCTGCCAGGCTATCCTAAAGCTCTATACAGACTTGCCCCATCGCCCATCCCAAAGGATCATCTTTGAGGCGCCCCAGAAGAGAGGTCCACAGGCAGTGCGTGATTTTGGTTGCCGTCATTCACACTGCGTGGATGGGGCGACGCCGCTGCCTCTGACGCTGTTGGTGCACGTCTTCACGTCTTTTCCCTCTGCACGCTTCACATTCCGCATCTTCTCGCGTCTTCACACCCTCGTTGAGTCTTGCTGCGCTGTGCACCGACACCGTCGCTGTATTGAGGTACCAGGAATCAAGCGCAGGGTTGAGGGAGTCCGGGGGCAGAGAGGCAATAACCTCTCTCCGATCACTCTCAAGTTCGATGTGTGCCAGGCGAATGCTGTCTGCAGTCCTGTCAGCAGCTTTATGAAGTATCCAAACACAATCACTCCTGTGTACCTGCACTGCAATAGCACCTGTCACCTGCCTCTTCAATAAATAGAAGGGAGACCAGAGAACTGTTAGCCTGACTACAACACCACTGTCAACGCCGCTGACCCTGTGGAATTTTCGGCGACGTCACTGACGCTGTTGTCCCGCGATGTCTGCGCCATCACCCTCAAACCCCAAATCCTACACCCTAAACCCTAAACCCTAAACCCTAAACCCTAAACCCTAAACCCTAAACCCTAAACCCTAAACCCTAAACCCTAAACCCTAAACCCTAAACCCTAAACCCTAAACCCTAAACCCTAAACCCTAAACCCTGCACTTCGAACGCTGCATCTTCGTATCTTCGCGTAAAGACCCACAGCCGTCGGACATCAATTCAATCGGCTTAGGGCTCGCAGCTTCGTAGTTCTCTAAGCAAAGGTCTCTTTTGGGGCACCCTCATAGTAAGGCGCCAGAGACCCCGAACAAAAGTGTAACCATGTAGCCGCTGTAGGATTCTGAGGTAGAAAGCCTATAGCTCAAGAACCCCCAAACCCTACCTCCTTTGTATGATATTACGACTTCAGCCGCGTATAGGATTTAGTAGGTCTCGTACCAAGGTCTCTTAAAGTAAACATTGGGATGCTCCCCCGTACACTGTTACTAACAGTCCTTAATAGGGATTTTTGTACCCCCTATTCTAGTCCCTATTAAGGACGTTTCGTCTTAGGGGAAAAATCCCAAGACCCGAAACCCTAAACCTAAACCCTGAACCCGAAAACCTAAACCCGAAACCCAGTATAAGGGGGAACATCCCAAGGTAAACACTAAACCTGCTTAGTTGTCCAGAAACCTGCGGGAATTGAAGGTTAACCTTTGGGATTATAAGGGGATTAATTAGATTACCCCAAAAAGGTTAAAGGTTATCTACTCCACTACTAGGAAACACTGAACCCTAAACCCTAAACCCTAAACCCTAAACCTGTGACTAAGGACCGTGCGCCCAGTGCCAAAGAAGCCTCGGCCATGCTCACCTTCGACCAGGGTTTGGGGTTTAGGGTTTAGGGTTTGGGGTTTAGGGTTTAGGGTTTGGGGTTTAGGGGGTTTGGGGTTTAGGGTTTGGGGTTTAGGGTTTGGGTTTTAGGGTTTCGGTTTAGGGTTTGGAGAGTAGGGTTTAGGGTTCAGGGTTTAGGGTTTAGGATTGAGGGATTAGGGTTTATGGTTTAGGGTCTAGGATGTAGGGCTTAGGGAATAGGGTTTATTGTCTAGGGTTAGGGTTGAGCCGGGTGATTTGAGGGTTTGGGCTTTTTGCGGTCTCGTGGGATGTATAGGATCTATTAGGGTCTAGTGATTAGGCTTCGAGCTTCTGGGATTGAGGTTCGAGGGTTTAGGTTTAGGGCTTTGGGTTTAGGGATTAGGGTTTAGGGTTAGGGTACAATTCCTCTATGTTTCTTCTGCTCAGGGCCAGAGAAGTTTTCGGATTCTGGGTGTCGGAACCCCAAGCCACACATATGTGTCTCCTGGACCTTCTGAGTGTTGCATTTGTACTGCAAAGCCAAATAGAGGGCTGGGTTTAGGGTTTAGGGTTTAGGGTTTAGGGTTTAGGGTTTAGGGTTTAGGGTTTAGGGTTTAGGGTTTAGGGTTTAGGGTTTAGGGTTTAGGGTTTAGGGTTTAGGGTTTAGGCACTTCTGAGAAATCTGTCGCGCTACATTCCCTACGGGAAGGAAGGGGGAAAGAACAACCCCCCAGCAGAAGCCAGTATACAAGCCACAAAAGTCTATATGCGATCAGAAGCAAAAGATGTCCAGGATTCAATGAATCAAGAATATGACATACATGTAGAAGTCGCCCTACGCCCGACACCCTAAACCCTAAACCCTAAACTCTAAACTCTAACACCTAAACCCTAAACCCGTTATATTTTAGACAATGCCGGCCGAAGGAGGGCGTATGCGCAGCTGCAAACATGACAGGGCTATTGGTTGCTAGGGAAAAGGTTTACAAGCCGAATAGGGCTTGCAGGGTTTGTGGGGTGAGAATCCCGATGAATGCCAGTGCGGAGGCTAGCTACTGACATCGCACACTCGGCAGGAACGGATACAAGGCGAGCAATGAGATAGCGACGCAGACGTCCGAAAGAAAACAAAACACCAACAGCCTGAACTCCTGAACTCTTGAACCCAAAAGCCCTCAACCCTGAACTCCTCAAGCCCTTCAACTCTGCCTAAACCCTATAACCCTCAAAGCCCTCTGCCTAAACCCCAAACCCCAAACCCCAAACCCCAAACCCCAAACCCCAAACCCTAAACCCTAAACCCATGATCTCCCGCGGGCCTGTTTGGAGACAAGCTGCCGCGCCAGCCGACCCAAGCTCTCACCGTTGATGACGGAGGACGAGATTCGCCGCATCTTTTGGGCTTCACCTGGGGTTTAGGGTTTAGGGTTTAGGGTTAGGGTTTAGGGTTTAGGGTTTAGGGTTTAGGGTTTAGGGTTTAGGCTTTAGGGTTTAGGGTTTAGGGTTTAGGGTTTAGGGTTTAGGGTTGAGGGTTTAGAGTTGAGGGTTGCGGGCTTAGGGTTGAGGGTTGGCTTACACGAAGAGGCCTTAATGGGTATTGTGATAGGGGGGCACGATATATTCCCGATGAAGGACTGTTAGTCTAAGGGGGAACATCCCAAGTTGAGGGGCTGTGTTTGTGCATATAGGGAGGCTAGGGGCTTAGGGTTTCTGCCTTAGGGCTTGAGGGTTGAGGGTTTAGGGTTTAGGGTTTAGGGTTTAGGGTCAACAGAGGGTTGGGCTTTTGGGGTTGAGGGGCTGAGGAAGCGCCTTTGCGCGCTTCGGAGGGCAAGGTGGTGGGTTTTGCGAAACCCCAAACTCTAAACAAAACCCTAACCCAAAACCCGAAACCCTAAACCCTAAACCCTAACCCAAAACCCTCAAACCTGAAACTCCTTAGAAGCCGCAAACCCGAAACCCAAGCACCCAGCTGAGGTTGCGGCTCGCGTCGGACGACTGTTTAGCTTTCTCCTCCTGCTTTCCCTCTTCCACCTTGACCTAAAGCCGGATGTCTGGGTTTAGGGTATAGGGATCTGGGTGGGGAGGTTTGGGGAAATTCTTGTACACCCTATAAACGGCCCTACACAGGCTCAAG
Source organism: Symbiodinium natans (assembly GCA_905221605.1). Lineage (NCBI taxonomy): Eukaryota > Dinophyceae > Suessiales > Symbiodiniaceae > Symbiodinium > Symbiodinium natans. The sequence continues at coordinate 435,642 of CAJNDS010002174.1, read as the reverse complement.
CCAGTGAGCCCAAGAAGCCCATCAAACTCCACCTGAGGGGAAGCCCTCAACCCTAAACCCTGAACCCTGAAACCCTAAACCCTACACCCTAAACAAAGCTCTCAAAGCCCTGAAGCCCCAGCACCTCCAGGAGCTCAGCCCCCAAACCCGTAAGACCGGAACACCCCTCACACCCCTACACTAGCTCATGGTTGGGATAGTAGAGTTTACGGTTTAGGGTTTAGGGTTTAGGGTTTGGGGTTTAGGGTTTAGGGTTTAGGCTTTAGGGTTTAGGGCTTGGGGTTTAGGGTTTAGGGTATTGAAAATTCAAGTGTCTATCCCCTATTATATAAGCTTAAGTACACTTAAAAATGTAAAACATCCTATTTCTATTCCTTGTTGAGTTTAAGTACCCTTAAGAATGTAAAGCGTCCCCCCCCCCCACTTTTGACAAAGTAAACACACGCTGCAAGGGCCCCTAGAAGGTCGACTCTCATCCTTCCTTCTTGAAGACCCCAAGCACAGGAGGACTTGAGGTTTAGGGTTTAGGGTTTAGGGTTTAGGGGGATCGTTTGCAGGTATCACCTGGAAGCAAATGTCACCGATCGCCCTGGAAGTGGACGAAGGTAAGACGCGGTTCGCGGGACAAACCAGCACCAGCAAAACTTGCACCAACCAACTCCCCCCCCCCTTCCCCAACAAACAAAGAACCCCCCACCCCCCTCCCCCCCCCCCCCCAAAAAAAAAAAAAAAAAAACAAAACACCCGAAACCCTATAAACCCTATAGACCCTATAAACCCTATAAACCCTATAAACCCTATACACCCTATACACCCTATAAACCCTATAAACCCTATAAACCCTATAGACGATACAAACCCTACAAACCCTACAAACCCTATAAACCCTATAAACCCTATAAACCCTATAAACCCTACAAACCCTACAAACCCTATAAACCCTACAAACCCTACAAACCCTAAAAACCCTGTAAACCCTATAAACCCCATAAACCCTATAAACCCTACTCACTAAACCCTAAACCCTAAACCCTAAACCCTAAACCCTAAACACTAAACCCTAAACCCTAAACCCTACACCCTAAACCCTAAACCCTAAACCCATCCCGCGCCTCCTCCGCAGACTCGCTGATGCCCCTGGCAAACGCCGGGATGGACTCCTTGAGTCGATCGCTGCCCCGGCGCATCCTGGGACGCAGTCGATCTGACGGCTCAGGGTTTAGGGTTTAGGGTTTAGGGTTTAGGGTTTGGGGTTTGGGGTTTAGGGTTTAGGGTTTGGGGCATGGAGGAGTTTACGAAGATAAGGGGCCTCGAATAGAGTCCCAAGTAGTAGCAGGATTGAAACAGAAAGTGAGTGTGATTCAACGTGAAGGAGAGAATGCAAACTCTGGCAAGGTATCAAACTTGTGAAGAATCTCTCATGCTTGCCAGTTGTGGAGGAGCAAGAAGTTCGTTAGCATTCCCTATTATAAGCAGGACCCCAAAAAGGTACCCCTGTTTTCGGAGAATCCCCATGTCCGTACATCTGTGAACGAAACATATTTTTGTTCTAGGGGTAGGTACGTGGTCTCTTACTGTGGTACCTGTGTCGGTTTGCAAATAGAGTTCTGAAGTATGGGCCCTTGGGTTGTATACCATATGCGGGCCCACACTAAGAGCCCCGGGCACCGTGCCGAACATCCGTGCCTACGGACTGGGAGGTGCGGGGCTCAATACCCTAAACCCCAAACCCTAAACCCTAAACCCTAAACCCTAAACCCCAAACCCCATGCCAGTCCTCCGCGCGACCTGGTTCTTGACGTTGCTAAACATCGACTCATCCTTGCTGGCATACTCACTGGGCATCTCCCACTCAGAATAGTCCTGCAAGCCGTCCAGGGGAAGGCTCAAGGTCTGGGGTTTAGGGTCTAGGGCTTAGAGTTTAGGGTCCTGGGATGAGTTGGGGACTTCCAGTAAACAAGACCTCAAGCCACACGACCACGAGCTCATGCCGAAACACGGGCAAGCAGTGTCAAGAGCAACAACAGAGCTTGATCTCATAGATTCTGACACACCCAATCGGAAACCAACAGCCTAACATAGGGGCCTTAATCATTAGAAGGGTGTTACTATAGTATAAGAACAAAGGGACAAAGGGACCATGAGGGAATGCGATAAGAATTTATTACCGCCCAGATATTCCACCGTGTTTAAGGTTTAGGGTTTAGGGTTTGGGGTTTGGGGTTTGGGGTTTAGGGTTTAGGGTTTAGGGTTTGTCCTGTGCTTCTGCTCCAGCCTTCAAGGCCGCGGAGGTTGGGATACCGGGTTGGGGTCGGAGATGTATGGTCGAAGGCGGCGAGCACGGCAGTGCATGCTTGAAATTTCGGCACTGGCCGTTGAGACACATATTATATATATATACATAAAGATATTATATATACATTCTACATATGTATATATATAATATAATATAGGTTCATATAATCTATGTATAGGTTTACAAGTAGGGCGCTTCGGCTCATGCTGCGCTTCGTGGGTGTTGCCAATGTGGTACTGTTTTTTTTGCATGGGGATTGTGAAATTGGGGTTCATCTAGAATTGTTTCTACCCCTTGCCTCACTATCAGCGCAGCTGCGCAGGAAGCCTGTGTGCGCGACAGAGCCGGAAAACGGGACACAGCAGTGTGTGAAGTCCGGAACGAGTGTACGCCCCTGAGAGGGGCCCCTAGTTTTTGCGACCACCCCCCACGGTTAAGGGTTGAGGGTGTGTAGGGCTGAGGGTCGGAGAAATTAGCCCCGTATAAGGACTGGGGTCTAAAGAGGGCACCCCTCCTTTCGGAAACACTGATACTATAACTATAGACTCGACTACTAGTTGCTTAAGAACACCGAAAAAACAAAAATAAAATAAAGAACAATGCTTCCTTATTAAGGGAAATATATATATATATATATACAGGGGAATATTATGATGTTTCTTTTGGGGTTCTTAAGCAAATAGTAGTCGACAGAAGCTTTCGGGACGGTCCTTGGTGAGGTCGATGTCATCCAAGACGGTATGTGGGTCAGGATGAACCTCTTGATATACGGAATTCCTGGGCCAAGACCGCCAGGTGGGGAATTTAAGGTCTCAATCCTAGTCGAACTCGAAAAAATGTTGGACCTTAGCCTATATAAGTACACTTTCAGCGAGCCATCAAGTACGGGTTGCGTCTAGGGCTTAGGGTTTAGGGTTCAGGGTTTAGGGTTTCGGCTTCCGATCGCATCACTCAACGTGCGCTACTGTAGACAGGCACTGCAAACAGACCCGCTCGAGCTTGGCAACACCTGCTTCCCATGACGAAAGTGGCAATCCAACAAAGAAAGGAGACGGTCCCTGCCGATCCACAGTGTGTGCGAGGCTACCCCCTGCCCCTCCCCACCCCTCGAGAGCACAAGGAACACTAAACCCGAGATGAGATGCGTCTTGAGGCATTTGAAGGACAAGTCCTGGCAGCGGAACCATGTCATCTGGGGTTCTTGGATTTGCCATGCGTGCGGCTTATGAAGGGTGGAGGGAAGGTGAGGTCGTTGGCAAGCTGTGCACTCCATGACGTAGTCTGGCCCTACGCGCTACACCTTGGGATGTTCCCCCTGATACTAAGTGTCCTTAATAGGGATTATACTAGTGGGCCTAATTAAGGCTGCTAGCTTAAGGGGGAACATCCCAAACCTACACCCTGAAATCCCAAACTGCAAGCCCTGCAACTTAGCCTGAGCCCCAGCCCTACACCTTCTGACCCTGAGCTGAAACATCTACAGCCCAGAAGACTGAACCCAAAAACCCTGAATCCCAAAAACCCTCCAACCCTAAACCCTAAACCCTAAACCCTAAACCCTAAACCCTAAACCCTAAACCCTAAACCCTAAACCCTAAACCCTAAACCCTAAACCCCGACTCCGCAGCGCAGCTGACAGCCTGCGCCACGACTCAGGCGCAAAGGCCCGGCTTCTTGATGTCAGGGTTTAGGGTTTAGGGTTTAGGGTTTAGGGTTTAGGGTTTAGGGTTTAGGGTTTAGGGCCAGCAACTGAAACCGTAAATCCCCAAACCAAAGCACAAAACATCAAATCCCCAAACACCAACACAAGCCCTGAAGCCCTATAAACCCTGAAATTCATCCAAAACACCACCCTCAACCCCAAACCCCAAACCCTAAACCCCAAACCCTAAACCCGAAACCCTAAACCCTCACAACCCCCAAAACACCCAGACCCGAACTCTCCAGCAGCACACCCGTCCTCGGCGGCCTTGAAGGTCCATCCGCTATTCCTTGGGAGCCGGGTTTAGGGTTTAGGGTTTAGGGTTTAGGGTTTAGGGTTTAGGGTTTAGGGTTTAGGGTTTAGGGTTTAGGGTTTAGGGTTTAGGGTTTAGGGTTTAGGGTTTAGGGTTTAGGGTTTAGGGTTTAGGGTTTAGGGTTTAGGGTTTAGGGTTTAGGGTTTAGGGTTTAGGGTTTAGGGTTTAGGGATAGGGTTTAGGGTTTCGTGTTTCGGGTTTAGGGTTTGGAAGGGAACCCAGAAGCAAAAACAGGGCAGAGGGTACCACTGGGCTACCAAGGATCGGAGCGTTTGAAGGTTCCTGTGACTTGCCGTACTTGGCCAGGAGGTCCTGCGGTCGAAGGCTGTGGGGTTGGGGTACAAGCAAGCCCAAACCCTAGACCCTAGACCCTAGACCCTAAACCCTAAACTACCTAAGACTTGAACCCTAAACCTTAAACCCAAACCCCCCAACTCCTACACCCCACGCCCGAAACTTTCAGGGAAGCACTCGGACGCCTTCTACTAGCTTGCCCAGTAGCCTAGGAGAAAGACAGGGTGCCCTTTGTTGCTCAAAGCGGCTTATAAGGGAACCTAGGCCATCTGGGCATCCTAGTCCGTATTCACCCTAAACCCTAAACCCTAAACCCTAAACCCTAACCCCAAAGGGCTGGGGCCTTGCCGTAGTCGCAGACCAGGGACGTGCAGCTGGGCGAGTTCCTTGGGGCACTTGTCAGCCTCTAGGAGCTCTAGACCAAGGAGAAGGAATAAAAAAGAGTGCCCTTTTTGGTGTTAAGGGGATTATAAGGGAACCCTAAACCCTAAACCCCAAACCCTAAACCCTAAACCCCTAAACAAAGGCAATAAGGGCCTACTCCGGAGGTCCTTGAGCTGCTGTGTGGAAGAGTGTTACTGTGTCACGGTTGACAAAACCTAAGGGTGACTTGGTAGCCCAGGAACCACATTACAATAAGGGCACCCTTTTTGTGGGTTGGTTACTTGATAAGGGAACCCAAAATCAAAAAAAGTAGAGGGAGCCATTGGGCCGCCACGGTGTAGGGTTTAGGGTTTAGGGTTTAGGGTTTCGGGTCTAGGGTTTAGGGTTTAGGGCTTTTTGTGGGAGCTGGGGGTTACGAAGGGCTTGGAGTTGAGACGCCCTTGCTCGCAACGTCTGAGGGCTGCTTCTGAAACCCAAAGCATCACAGCCGGAACGGTGTCTCAACCCTGAACCCAACACCCCACACGCTAAACCCTAAACCCTAAACCCTAACCCTACACCCTACACCCTACACCCTAAACCCTAAACCCTAAACCCTAAACCCCATCGTCTACCAATGTCGACTCAGAAGCGAGCACAGTCCTGTCATGTCTCCAGCCCTATAATCCAAACCCAAAGCTCTAGAAACCCATGGCATCTCACAGGCCGAACCAATCCCCTCCTATTTGCTGAAGAACCCCGACAAAATGAAAGATACTATTCCCCATCTTGCACTTAGAAGGAAGAATATTTGTCCTTGGGGACTAAAATTTAAACCCTAAACCCGAAACCCGAAACCCTAGTTAGGGCTCATGGGCCGCAGGGGTTATTGTCGTCTTTTGGGTTTAGGATCCCAATTGTTGGGGCTCATCTGGTCTTTAGAGGATCCTGAAACCCTAAACCCCAAACCCTAAACCCTAAACCCTGAACCCTAAACCCTAAACCCTGAACCCTGAACCCTAAACCCTAAACCCTAAACCCTAAAACCTAAACCCTAAACCCTAAACCCTACTGCAATCCTAGAGAAACTGCACAGAGGCCCTAGAACATCAGGCCCGAGGTCATCAGCGTGCGGGCAAAGTCAGCACCTTTCAGGCTGAACGCCTCGCCAAAGGTCTCCGCCCTGTTCACGTCGTTTAGGGTTTAGGGTTTAGGGTTTAGGGTTTAGGGTTTAGGGTTTAGGGCTTCGGGGCTTGAATTCGGGTTCAGGGTGTAAGGCTTGGGGGCTTTAGGGGTTCATGGGGCAACTGGCTGCTCTTGCTTGTCTAGGGTGTGCTCCAGCAGTGCTGGGCTCCGAGTTTAGGGACGTTTTGTCCAATTCCCCACCTTCGGTGTGGGGTTGCTAGATTTTGCACTCAACTCTTCTCCTCGGCCGAGGAGCAAGGTGGGGATGTTCGAATTTGATTCTGCTCGTGTGATATTTTCTTTTTGCCGGGGGTCGGGGGGGGGGAGGGGGGGGGGGGGTGGGCGAGCTCTGGCGAATGCACGCTTCAGCGGAGTTGTGGCATGGATGGATGCGAAAGCCACTCTGACAAACCTGAACGTCTCAAAACCCACACTTCGGATGTTACGCCTTCTACTATCAGCGTATCCCTACTAAGGACTGTTAGCAAAAGGTGGAACATCCCAACCCTAAACCCCAAACCCCAAACCTAGTATCGGGGAACTATGGTTCTTAAGGGTCCTACATCCTACACCCTAAACCCTAAACCCTCAGTCCTTTTTCGGGATTTAGGTCGGGAGCCCCCTGTCTGAACCTTGACATGTGGACAAATGCCTCCACCCGTAGCAGTTGGGAACTCAGGGCCCTTTTAACAAAAATAACTACATACGTACATACATACATACGTACGTACATACATACATACGTATATATATATATATTGTATGTATATATGTACATATATAGAGAGAGAGAGTTATTTGTTTCTACTATTTGCAGTTTTACAATATACAAACACGTCGCCATGTGGTAGTAAACACAATGACGGTGAGGCTCCCTGTAGTGGAGGGTTG
>CAJNDS010002174.1:417407-422407 GCA_905221605.1 Symbiodinium natans | reverse complement strand
TGGAACCTGGATCAGAGGTTTAGGGTTTAGGGTTTAGGGTTTAGGGTTTAGGGTTTAGGGTTTAGGGTTTAGGGTTTAGGGTTTAGGGTTTAGGGTTTAGGAACCTAAATCAGAGGGGCCGCCGGACCCAAAAAGGAGCGTATTTTACAGAAGGGACCAAATAGACTGAAAAGCTGTGCTGTGTGTGGACCAGTAGGATGGGTGGCATGTGTTCCCGGGCCTTCCAGCCAGATATCCACCTCCTAGGGTTTAATTAGGGTTTAGGGTTTAGGGTTTAGGGTCCTCCCCACATGCCTGCTCAACTAAGGGTTACACAAAGGCCCGCATTATTGCACCGGCTTTTCAGTGATCTACAGCAGATACTGCCCCTGCTGCCTTATGACCAAAGAAACAAACTTCTTGGACACCAGCAACCCTAAACCCTAAAACCCTAAACGGTTCCACGCGCGTCGGTAAGTAGGGTTTCGGGTTTAGGGTTTAGGGGTTAGGGTTTAGGCTCTAGGCTTTAAGCTGTAGGTTTTAGGGTTCACGCTTACCCCTTTGGCTCCCGTCCAAGCAGCCACGAGCCCGACAGCACCTCACCTTGCACGACAGCCCGGAGGGAGAAAAACGCCATAGACCCTGAGGTAGGGTTTAGGGTTTAGGGCTTAGGGTTTAGGGTTTAGGGTTTGGGGTTGAGGGTTGAGGGTTCAGGGTTTAGGGTTCAACCCCTCCAAACACCTCGTAGTTCCCCCGTAGGGCTATACGAGGTTGGTCCCTCAATGCCGCTGAAAAGCCTCCTAAAAGCATCCTCTTGAACGAAAAATGAGGAAACTGCGAAACGTCAGGGGCCTAGTGCACGAGTAGTAGTCTGAATAATGAAAAATAGGGTTTTGGGGGAATGATTATGGCAGTACAAGAAAAGGACCATCAGAGAACATGCTTAGTAATTACAGTATTCCAACCCCTATACTACCCAGTCTGCAGATGTCTACGGTTTAGGGGTTAGGGTTTAGGATTTAGGGCTTGCAGGGTTTACAGGAACTGGAGCTTTCTAGAACTTCAGCTCTTCTATGCAGGAATCGACCGCTGCCAACGAAGGAACCCTGTAAGCCTAAACCCTCAACCCTAAACCCTAAACTCTAAACCCTAAACCCTAAACTTTTTGGGCGGCGCCCTAGAACTCAAATGGCCCCACAGGTGTCGTAGCTTCAGGGGCGCTTTGGAGATTCAGGGCTTTTGACAAGGATGGCGCTTCAGACATTGTGACAAAACTTCTTAATATGATCTTCTTAGACCCAAGAGGGGAACCCTAAACCCTAAACCCTAAACCCTAAACCCTAACATATAAGAACATCCCAGATAGGGCTTGAGGTGATTGGGGCTGGAGAGCTGCGGCGACCGCGGGGCCTGTTTCCGTCGCTTCGAGGTGGAGGAAGCGACCCGTCGTCGTCAGCCACATGTGATGTGCCTCAGCTCTCGTCCCCCACTCTCTCGTGGTTCGGGGCCTTCGGGTTGAGGAGTTTAGAGTGTCGAGTTTAAGAGTTAAAGGTTCTGGCTCGAGGGCTTAGATGGGTTTGGGTATCTTAGGCTGCTTCGGCGGCTTGTGGCAGATTAGGGTTCATAGAGCTTCTTGGAACTGCCTGTTTCAGAGGGCTGCGTGCTGTAGAATCAGACGATGCCCAGGTGCCCAGGATCAAGATCAGCTCCGAATCCCTAAACCCTAAACCCTAAACCCTAAACCCTAAACCCTAAACCCTAAACCCTAAGCGTCCAGATGGCCTCACCTTTGACCCCCCCGGTAAGCAATGACAGGTTGGGATGGATCCCCCTTATACTGACAGGACAATCCTTAACGGGGATTTACAATCGGGGGGGGGGGGGGGGGGTACATAAATCCCTATTAAGGACTGTTCCCGGGTTTTGTAGAAGCAACAGTTCACTTCGTATCCCCTCTGCACACTAAGAAGGGTCGCTGTTGGGCTTTTCCCCCTCATACTAGGGATTATGGTAACCCCCCCCCCCTATTAGAATCCCTTTTCAAGGACTGCTAGCAGAAGGGGGGAACATCCCAAGGTTGCCCAAATGACCCCTAAACTCTAACCCTAAACCCTAAACCCTAAACCCTAAGTCTCGAAAGCGTACGTACTGTCTGCAAATGCCGAGGCGGGCTTGGCTTGGGGTTTTGGAGACGTGTTCTGGATAGGGTTTAGGGCTTAGGGCTTAGGGCTTAGGGCTTAGGGCTTAGGGTTTAGGGTTTAGGGTTTAGGGTTTAGGGTTTAGGGTTTAGGGTTTAGGGTTTAGGGTTTAGGGTTTAGGGCTTGGGGTTTCGGGTTTAGGGTTTAGGGTTTAGGGTTTAGGGTTTAGGGTTTAGTTTTTAGGGTTCAGGGTTTACTTAGGGTTTAGGGTTTAGGTACCATACCTCCTCAGCCATATCTAGATACGTATATGTGTATATATACATATATATATATAAAGGTCACTTCTCGAAAATGTGGTCCCTTTTTTGGGGGTCCTTATTATACGGCGGCCCCTCATTCAAAAAGGACCATAATGTAGAGAACCCCATTAACTTGTAATAAGGGAGCTGGCAAGGTCCTTGGGAATCTGGGATCCATAGTTCTCAGGCATGCGCCGGCCCCTAAACCTCCAGCCACTGCTACCTGAGCCCTGAGCCCTGAGCCCTGAGCCCTGAGCCCTGAGCCGTAAACCCTAAACCCTAAACCCGAAACCGTAAACCCCAAACCCCAGACCCGGATCAAGGGTGCAGGTCGGTCGCTGGACAAACCCGGCATCCCCCTGAACACCTTTTCTAGGGGATAGGAGTAGGGGGACCCTTGGGGATAAAGACCCTAAACCCTAAACCCTAAACCCTAAACCCTCAACCCTAAACCCTAAACCCTAAACCCTAAACCCTCTCAATAAGGTCCCTGTTTAAGAGAGCCAGAAGAGGGTAAAGACGGGTTCCCTTTTCAGGGTCTCCATCCTAAACCCTAAACCCTAAACCCTAAACCCTAAACCCTAAACCCCCTAAACCCCCTGAGGATTTCCTTTCTGCCAACCTCCTTCTGAGGCAAGTCTCCCAGGATTCCGCAGCGAAGACGGTCTCCATCCTGACGCTCTGCGAACCCTAAACCCTAAACCCTAAACCCTAAACCCTAAACCCTAACCCCTAACCCCTAAACCCTAAACCCTAAAAGCGAAACCCTAAACCCTAAAACCCCAAGCATCCCTCAGACCTAAGCCCTCAGCCCCACCAGCCGGCTGTAAGCTCAAGAAACTCTCGAGAAGTAGCGAACGGAGCACAAAGCTCGGAGGGCTGATGGTTTGGGGTTTTCTGCTTAAGTGCTTAGGGTTTAGGGGGTTTAGGGTTTAGGGGGTTTAGGGTTTAGGGGGTTTAGGGGGTTGAGGGTTTAGGGGGTTTAGGGGGTTTAGGGTTTAGGGTTTAGGGTTTAGGGTTTAGAGGGATTCTGAGGGCTTCTGGACCTGTAAAACCCTCCCTTTGTTACGCTCTCTGGACTGACTGCCGCAGGGCCGCAGCGTGGTGAGAAGTGGAAAGAGGTCCGAAAGGCCCTGCTCTTCCAGGTTTATGGGTCACCCACAACTGGGTCAGGGTGCAGCGTCGCGTTTTTCAGCGGATGTGTGCCGCAGGCGTGGTGCTCCAAAGGCTGGACGTTGAATGGATGTCGCACGCGCGGAAATTCACGGGGGTGGAGGGGGTGCAGGGGGTGGAGGGGGTGGAGGGGTGGAGGGGGTGGAGTGGGTGGAGTGGGTGGAAGGGGTGGGGTGGAGGGGGTTTTGGGGGCGTTTTGCGTTAGGGTCTCCATGACGCGCTGGTTTTGTTTGTCGACATGACATGCCACCAACATTACCGCACCAACATTATCGGTGGGTACAGGTTTTGGGGCGGTTTTGGGTGCTTTAGGATCCCACAGTCTATAGGTTTCCTTAAGCACGTACAAGGGTGTGGCCCTCAAAGGGTAGTGTGTAACTAGGGCAAAGCAGGTAGTAAGGGCTCAAAGGAGGTGGGAATGAAAGGCGTTGCGGGCTAGACCTTGGGATCAGATGAACCCAAAAATCGGGGTCATATACCCTATACATAGTAGTTCCTACTTATATGAACCCTGAACCCTAAACCCCTAAACCCCTAAACCCCTAAACCCCTAAACCCCTAAACCCCTGAACCCCTAAACCCCTAAACCCCTAAACCCCTAAACCCCTAAACCCTACACCCTAGACCCTAAACCCGAAACAGGGCTCATTTGGTCCCCGCATTTAGTCCCCAAGGTAAAGAGCGTCGGAAAGTCAACACCAACTGGAAACTGGAGCCTAAGTGCAAGCCACTTAGCCCCGAGGGATCCAAATAGCCCATGTTTTAGGGTAGCCCTAAACCCTAAACCCTAAACCCTAAACCCTAAACCCTGAACCCTGAACCCTGAACCCTGAACCCTGAACCCTGAACCCTAAACCCTAAACCCTAAACCCTAAACCCTAAACCCTAAACCCTAAACCCTAAACCCTAAACCCTAAACCCTAAACCCTAAACCCTAAACCCTAAACCCTGAACCGAATGAACCCTCAAGTTGGGTTATTCCGTATACCCCCCCGACTCCTGACCCCAAACCCTAAACCCTAATCACCCAAAACAGCAGTACGAAAAACCTCCCAAGGCCTAGCAGCCCTGCAACCCCAAACCCTAAACCCTAAACCCCAAACTCTAAACCCTAAACCCTAAACCCCAAACCCTAAACCCTAAACCCTAAACCCCCTAAACCCTAAACCCTAAACTCCCCTATCCTATAAGCCCGGCAACCCTGCAGCCCAAGAAACTTCCCGAAGACATGCTTCTCCACGGCCCCGCAGATGGAAGCAAACACCTTTGGCCAAAGTCACCCTTGCGGTAGCCCTAAACCCTAAACCCTAAACCCTAAACCCTAAACCCTAAGCCCACATATCAACCAACGCCGCTTCGGTGGTTTCAATCTCCCAAATGGGTTTAGGGTTTAGGGTTTAGGGTGGAG
>CAJNDS010002174.1:312407-412407 GCA_905221605.1 Symbiodinium natans | reverse complement strand
CTAAATCCCTCAACCCCTCAACCTCTCAACCCCTAAACCCTAAATCCTGGACCTGCAAAAAAGTGCCGGGACTAGCAAAGTGCAGGGAATAGCAAGGAGCATGGAAACCACTTAAATCCCCGAACCCCTAAACCCCTAAATCCCTCAACCCTCAACCCTCAACCCTAAACCTTAAACCCTAAATCCCTCAACCCCAGCAAGGGGCCGTCCTGAGCTCTGCCAGCGTCCCAGTGATCTTGGAGAGGGCGGATCCGATGATCACGACCGTGGAGCCTACAAGCTTTCGTAAGCTTGCGCGTTTAGGGTTTAGGGTTTGGGGTTTAGGGTTTAGGGGTTTCGGATACGAACCCTGAACCCTAAGTTAAGCCCCCAAGCCCTAAACCCTAAGCCCGAAGCCTCCTGCCGCCTTTGCCAGAACCCCTTCAACATCCCCTGAAATCTGCGGAAGCTGAAACTTGATTGTTCTATACTCCCCTTAGAACCTGAATAGAAATATGTTTTTTTTTGTTTTATCCTCTTGGGTTTTACATAATAAACAAAAATAAACAATTCCAAAATTCTAGACTCCCCTTAGAACCTCAATAGAAATAGTACCTTTAAAAATATCCTTTTGGGGTTTTACATAAATAAAACTACAAAAATTCCCCAAGGGGGCTATAGGGTTTCAGTCCTTGCCTTAAGGACCCCGGGGCCTCCTCTTGGTGTCGTGGGATCTTCTGCTGAAACCCCTTTTTGTAGAATTCTTAGACCCACAAAAAACAAGTGAGATTTGGGTGAGTAGAGCATCGGGTTTATAGGAAACGTGCAGCCGAGGGTTTCTGTTGCCTTGGATCGCTTGGGTTCAATCTCGCATCGCCGGTTCAGGGTAACCTAACAACATCCCCAACAAGCGAAGGCTAGGAAGCAGAGGTGACAGATTTCAGGGCTGAGGCTTGCCCTAAACCCGAAACCCTGAACCCTAAACCCTAAACCCCTAGAAGCTCCTAAACGTACAGCAGAAGTTGGGAAGTTGGAGCATCCTTATCCCCATACCCCAAAAGGTATACTTAGAAGGGACTCCCTGCTCGAACCGTCCTTTAAACCATGTTCCAACTTTCTGGAGTTTACTGTAGTGTTTTTAGGGTTTAGGGTTTAGGGTTTAGGGTTTAGGGTTTAGGGTTTTCAGAGGTCAGAGCTTGTAGGGCCTCCTGCGCTTAAAAATTTGATGGTGGGGAGAAGCCTACCACTTGGTAACTTCATCCGCAGATGTACCCGAAAGCCCTCTACCCCCAGGGGATTTGGGTTTAGGCTTTTTTCCGGTTTAGGGTATAAACCCCTCAACCCCAACCCCCCCTACAAAACCCTTGACCTGCCCTTCCTGCCAAAGGCTTAATGCAGCCGCGGCACCTACAATGAAGATGCAATACAGACCTGGGCATTCCGCAGCGAATCTAACATCTAAAGGGCTGCGTCAACGGTCTAAGTCCTAAACCCTAACCTCTCGACCCGAAACCCCAAACTCTAAATCCTGAACGTTTTAACCCCAGCCCCAAACTCTGAATCCAAAACTCTTAGCTCCTAAAACCCTGAACCAGGGCGTCTGAACGTGCAAACCTACATATGAAAGAGGATTATTAGGGTTTAGGGCTTATATGGTATAGGGTTTAGGGTTTATAGGGTATAGGAAAAAAAGGTTTAGGATTTAGGATTTAGGGCTTCCAGACAGCGTGATGGCACAGCTGCGCAGCCTAATTGAGATGGCTTCCTCACCTCGACGTCCTAAATCTGCCGGTGCATTGAAGCTTTGCGTTTCAGCCTTCGGCTTAAACCCTAAACCCTAAACCCGAAACTCCAAACCCCAAACCCTAAACTCAAGCCCTCCTGTATCTCTGGCTTCCATAAGCCCGTCCTCGAAGACTATCTGGGGAGTTCTCTACACTGGGGCCCCTGCTACAGCACAACGCCCTTCATCTAAGGATAGTTTCATGGGCCCTGAATATGGCCCCTTACCCCCCTTAAAAGGGTTCTGAAGTATGAGCCCTTAACTTGCATAGGGTTTTTTTGTGGGCATCCAAGGGGCCCCCTTCTTTAGGGCCCACAATAAGGGACCATGTAACTACCCTTAACCCCCCTAACCCGTAAACCCTAAACCCTAATTCCTAAATTCACTTAAGAATTCAGTGTCGAGGCAATCCACCCAACCTAGCGCGCCCAAATGTTCCTTCGCCGAATTGAAACCTTTTCCTTGGAAAGAGAGTGCAAGGGAAACTATGCCTACTGACCCCTAGAAACCCCAAACCCCTAGAAACCCAAAGCCCCAAACCCCAAACCCTAAACCCTAAACCCCAAACCCTAAACCCTAAACCCCAAACCCCAACCGGCTTGCGGTCGCGCCGCGCTCCTCCGCGTTGTCCGCTGCGACCGGGGGAGGCGACGGAGGCATCAGCACCCACTGCATGGCGTGGATATACTGAACAGGTCCTGACAGCTCTAGCGCGAAGGCTTCATATGGTTTAGGGTTTAGGGTTTGGGGTTTAGGGCTTAGGGTTGAGGGTTTTGCTATTTAGGGCTTTTTTGGGTTTTACGGTTTTACAGGTTACAGGGCTTAGCTCTTTGCAATTAGGGTTTGTAAGGTCCAAACCTTTTTGAAGGCATAGATTGGTTTCTAAACCCTCAACCCTAAAGAGGGTGTCGAGGCTCAGTTAAGGCTTGCTGTGTCAGTGAGCAAAGCTGTAGATTCCCAAACCCTAAACCCTAAACCCTAAACCCTAAACCCTAAACCCTAAACCCTAAACCCTAAACCCTAAACCCTAAACCCTAAGCCCTAAGCCCTAAACCCCAAACCCCAAACCCCTACGCCCAGCTCTTCACGACGCAGTCGAACTTGGGTGGGGGGGGGGGAGGAGGTGCAAGGCGCTTCTGGTACGAACTTGATCTGGTGGTTGTTCAAAATACCGGTCCTCTAAGGATTATAAGACTATAAGGTAGGGTCCCTTTTGGGTAAGAAGGCTAGGGGGTTAAGGTTAAAAAGGGTTAACGGATTTAGCGGGGTTTTAGGGTTTAGGGTTTTGAGGTCCCCGGGGTCATTGACAGCAATCATTTGATTCCACGGATCAGGCCAAGTAGGGTTAGGGTTTATAGGGTTCAGGGTTTGTGGCCTAAGTAAACCTAAACCCTGGCCCTAAACCCTAAACCCTAAACCCTAAACCCTAAACCCTAAACCCTAAACCCTGAACCCTGAACCCTGAACCCTGAACCCTAAACCAGCAAGGGCTCACGCCTTCGCTCAGTTTGCAGCCATGTCTCCAGACAGTTCAGTGACATTGCTCAACTCCAACCAGGAAATTCGGTCGCCATTGTCCCTGCGATGGGTTTAGGGTTTACATAGGGTTTAGGGCAAGCACAACGAAAGGCTCCACACGACCCTTGACGCAGCCCTAGCACCCCAAACCCTTAAACACTCAAAACCTGCCCAAACTCTAAAACCCCATAAGCCCTAAACCCCCTGATATAGGGTTATATACCTATTCTCTAATGCCTTAGTTGCTGAGTTATAGGCCCCCCCAAAAGTGTACACTTTCAGTTCTATAGGGGACTACAGTATCCCAAAAAGTGTAAAGTGTACTCTTTCTACTAAGATACCCGAAACCCAAAATGCTCTCCCTGAGCCAGTCCCGGACCTCTTCTGAGACGAGCCGGGTGCAACTCTGACTTGGTCTGTGGGCTTTCGACTTTTGTTTTCGAGGTTCGGGGTTGAGGGTTAGGGGTCCATGGTAGGGTTGAGGGTTCAGTTTAGGGTTGAAAGTTTAGGGTTAGAGGCTTAGGGTTTAGGGTGTTCAGGGTTAGAGGGAAGGCTACGCAAAACAACCCCATGGCATGAACCAGCTTGCCTCCCGAGCTCCTGAGCCCTAATTTTTTGAATCCTAAACCCTAACCCCTAAACCCTACACCCCAAACCCTAAACCCTAAACCCTAAACCCTAAACCCTAAACCCTAAGCCCCAAACATGAGGAAGAAGCGGGCCTCCCGAGCAGGTACCACCCACAGGCCAGCACATGCGCACAAAGTACCATGGTGAGAGTCGTATTGACCTTAGTTGGCTACCCAGGAGCTTTAGGGTTTAGGGGTTTAGGGGTTTCGGGGTTTCGGGGTTTAGGGTTTAGGGGTTAGGGTGGTAGGGTTTAGGGTTTTGGGTTTAGGGCTCTCCAGTGTGCATGCCAAACACGATGATTCCTTCGACTGTGAGGGGGTCCGCGACCCCCCCCCCCCCCCTTGGTTTTGGGAATCCGGGGCTTGGCATGCAGGGGCTGAGGAGTTTCTAGGTACCTAGCCCAGTGACCATCTTGCAATACGAGGGTGCCCTTTCTGATTTGGGCTTGGCTGCTTTTTTACAAAGGGAACCATAGAACCCCAACAACTTAAAAGGGTGCAGGGTACCACTGGGCCACCAAGGTTTTCGAAAGGAACTTTTATGGCGTTTTGGGATGCCTTCGGTGCAGATCTGCTGACGCCCTGGATTCTTGCACACGCGCAAGATTGCCCTGCAAGCCCTAAACCCTCTAAAACCTCAAAAGCCTGTAAACCCTGTAAACCCTGTGAGCTCTGTGAACCCTGTGTATTCTGTAAATCCTGTAAACCCTGTAAACCCTAAACCAACCTAAGCGTTAAACGTTCTTTGGGGTTTGGGCTTTCATCGCGGCGAGGGCCCCTGAGCACGCGATAGGCCTTGACATCACGTCGCGCGCGCACGCGCACGCTCGCTTTAAGTTATTGCTCCGGCTCTAGGGGCCAAAGGACAGATTAGGGCTTAGGGATGCTTTGGGTTTAGGGTTTAGGGTTTAGGGTTTAGGGTTTAGGGTTAGGGTTTAGGGTTTAGGGTTTAGGGTTTAGGGTTTAGGGTTTAGGGTTTAGGGTTTAGGGTTTAGGGTTTAGGGTTTAGGGTTTAGGGTTTAGGGTTTAGGGTTTAGAGATTTATAAGGTTTGGGTGTCAAGTGCTGTCGCTGGTACCTTTGCATTGTATCTACTCCAGTGGTCGACGAGCTGCAATAGCCACCACCAGCACAAGCCATTGCCGGCCGGCCGCCACTGACGCCTCCTCGATGACGGCCCCTGTTGTCGGAAGTTGGCCCGAACCATAAACCTACCAATTGCATAAGAACCCCCCCCCCCCCCCAAAAAAAAAAAAAAAACAAAAATCTTCCTTATAAGGGGAATATAGGGATTAGTATTTTGTATGATTTGGGGGTTCTTAAGCAAACAGCAGTCATTCATCCCTTCCCAAACCCTCAGCAGTACCTCAAGTACCCAGCCCAGGGTTCATGTGCAGCATCAAAGAGACAGAGGCTCTTAGCTTTGGAGTAGACCCTGGAAAAAATATATACTTTTAAGGTATAAGTAGCCATGATAGGAGCCCAGAACCAAAGAAAAGTATTAAAGTATAGTACTCCAAAACCCAGGGCTCTGCTAGCATCAGAGTACTTCATAGGGAATTCCCTACATAGTGGCCATGTATGAGTTTCTTAGTTTCTTATCCTCAGGCACAACTCAGAACTAGTAAGGCTTCGTATCTTCCTCCCTAAAGGCTGCAAGAAAGGACATGAATATGAGTAGTATCTAGGATTTAGGGTTGAAGATTGAGGGTTTAGGGATGCTTTGCATCTCATGCCCTTGGGTGCCAGAAACAGACCAAACCATGCATGGAGGCAGGGGTTTTAAGCGTTGAAGATTTCAGGGTCTGGCGTTCAGGGTTTTTTTTCAACAACAGCAGGGAACCCTAAACCCTAAACTAGGGCCGCGGACTGAGATGGTCGGGGGGGCTAAACCCTAAACCCAAAACCCTAAACCCGAAACCCTAAGCCTAAACCCTAGACCCTAAACCCTACGTAGCTTAAAGTGTTAGGGCTTGGTGCCAAGCGCGGCAGAGTCGCTGAGTCTGCTCATCTTAAGCAACCTGCCCATGCAGTGGTTGGTGAGAAATCCCATACCCCTAAACCTGGCCCCACTTGGGATATCCCCCTTAGGGTTTAGGGTTTAGGGCTCCCTTGTACAAACAATCCTTACTATAGGGATTGTAGTACCCCAATTATAGCTAGTATAAGAGGGCAACCCATACCCCCAAAACTGACCCCACCTAGATCCCAGAAAAAAAGAGGAGCTGTAGTTGCGGTGCTGAGGTATCAAGGGCGTTTAGGGCATGGGTTTAAGGAGCGGTTAAGGACGAAGGTTTCCATCAAGGATGTCCAGTGTCCTTTGCTATTGTCATATTGTGCGGATGCCTTGTCGTTCAGGGCTCAGGGTCTGGGGGTTCGGGGGTAGAAGTTGACATCCAGTGTTCACACCTTACTAATGGTAATAGAGGGCTCATTATTCTTCATTCTTGTGGGGTTCTTAAGCAAATAGTAGGAAAGTGTCCAGGAAGCTACTCTGACAAACGGGCTCTTGGCTCCGTCTTGGCACGGGGGACTATGTGTGCAACAGCGATTCCTGATCGACTTAGCTACAGCGCATTGAAAAGCTCGGGAGACCAGAACACAAAGGTGGTGACTATTGCGGGTCGTTCCCCTGTGCATCCCTACAGAGCATACGCCTAGGCACTCTGGTGTGGCCGTGGCTTGCAAAAACACCCAGAAGCGATGTTCCACTTTGTGGGTGCCCTTGGCGCTTCCCACTCCCCACATCGGCTGGGGTGTAACGAGGGCTTATGAAGGGAGATAAGGAGGGACTTCTTGGGACCCTGAGCCTTATGGCCCTGTATATACCTTATATAATATACAGTCCCTATATACCTATGTGCCAATAAATAACCCCTAAATAACCCCTAAGGTCCCTTATATCTTCAAACCCTCCACCCCGAACCTTAAACTCTGACAAAGAAGCCAGAATCCTGGACAACTCTCGTACTTCAAAAAAAATCAACCAAAAAAATGCTCTTCCTTCTAAGGGCAATATAGGGATTATCATCTCTCATCCTTTAAGGGGTTCTTAAACTTGGCAGTAACCTCCTTATCAGGGCAATATGTAGGAATGACTCCTTTTCATGATTTGGGGGGGGGGCTTCTTAAGCAAATAGTGTAAATTCCCTAAACCCTAAACCCTAAACCCTAAACCCTAAACCCTAAACCCTGCAACAGTGCCTCAGCAGCCGGAAGCCGCGAAGAACTCGAAGTGCCCTGAGGCTCTTCAGAATGTCCAGGCCTGGCATCTGTAGGATGCAGTGAATATTCGCAGGCATTTAGGGTTTAGGGTTTAGGGTTTAGGGTTTAGGGTTTAGGGTTTAGGGTTTAGGGTTTAGGGTTTAGGGTTTAGGGTTTGCCTACGCGAGTCAAGCCCGTGAAATTCCTAGCCACTACATCCTGCACCGTGGTTCGCAAGTCATCCAGGCGAACGCAGCAAAAGTCGGCTTAGAACCCGACGCCTGAACCCTGGTTCGCAAGTCATCCAGCGAACCATCTTTTGAAGCAATAGCAATAGGCCTTCATTGTGGAAGATAGGCCTGAAATCGTGGTCTGGGCCCAATGGTGCCCTTTTTGGTGTCAAGGGAATCTAACCGTACCAAAAAGGGAAGATAGGGCCTTCATTGGGCCCAGTGGTACTGCAAAGCTTCGGAGCTGAGAATTCAACGCGACGAATGTTGGCACCACCTGCTTCGTGCTACGGCCCAAGCCCTAAACCCCAAGCCTTAAACCTAAAGCCCGAAACCCCAGACCCCAAACCCATGAACCCAGGTCAACAAAAACGACTCTCCCTAAACCCTAAACCCTAAACCCTAAACCCTAAACCCTAAACCCTAAACCCTAAACCCTAAACCCGA
Organism: Symbiodinium natans; assembly: GCA_905221605.1. NCBI lineage: Eukaryota > Dinophyceae > Suessiales > Symbiodiniaceae > Symbiodinium > Symbiodinium natans. Next base: position 404,618 of record CAJNDS010002174.1, on the reverse strand, counting down.
AAAACCCAAACTGCCCCCAAGCCCACAGCCGAGCCTGAGCCACTCATGGCAGCACCTCGCTGTGTGCCAAGGAGCTTTGAACCCCGCTTAGAGTGTAGGGTTTAGGGTTCATAGGCTAGGGTTCCTAGGGTTTATAGGGTTCCTAGGGTTCCTAGGGTTCCTAGGGTTCATAGGGTTCCTAGGGTTCGTGGCTCAGGGCTTAGGCTCTAGGGCTTCTCGAAACCCCTCAACCCTGAGCCTTTCAAGATTCGACATGAGTCGGCTTTCGGCGCACTCATGCGTTGGCAGTGTTGTTTTGGGCCCGGGAGCACAAAATTTGTGGGATTGCCCTAAGGGTCCACTTTCGCAAGTGGGGAACTCTTGGGCCTGAAAGTACCTCCTCCCTAAACCCTAAACCCTAAACCCTAAACCCTAAACCCTAAACCCTAAACCCTAAACCCTAAACCCTGAACCCTGAACCCTAAACCCTACGTGAGGACTTCGGAGTCCCCAGTAGATACGAGTAAGGCACATGGACCCAGAGGGTTCCTTCGCCTCCCTGAGAAAAAAAGAAGGCCAAGGTTTAAGCGACCCGTGTTTTTTGGGGTCTAGGTTTAGGGTTTAGGGTTTAGGGTTTAAGGTTTAGGGTTTAGGGTTTAGGGTTTAGGGTTTAGGGTTTAGGGTTTAGGGTTTAGGGTTTAGGGTTTAAGGTTTAGGGTTTAGGGTTTAGGGTTCAGGGCTGTAGGGTTCCGGGTTTAGGGTGTAGGGTGTGAGGGTTTATCTAAGGTTTGGGGAATTTCTGAAGGGACAGTTGCAGAGCCACCGATTTGCGAACCCCCATGTAGCCACAGGCCCGAGGGCCTCACCCTAAGGTTTAGGAGGAGATGCCGTTGAAAGCAACGTTGTTATGCAAGCTCTCCTACATATGTCGCGAGAGGGGGCTGGGGCACTGCACAGGCACTTAAAATTGAGGTCAAGTATGCGGATGACTGTTGTCTTATCCGATAAGCCCTAAGCCCTGAACCCTAAACCCTAAACCCTAAACCCTAAACCCTAAACCCTAAACCCTAAACCAAAAGAAAACCCTAAACCCTAAACCTCGGAACCTTAAGCTCCATAAACCCCAAATCCAACTCCAAGCCCTCTAAAACCCCAGGCCCGATAAAGCCAACCACTTACTTCCATCTGCCTTAACTGCGGGTTTAGGGTTTAGGGTTTAGGGTTTAGGGCTTAGGCACCTGAAATCCCCCAACATCTGGGCAGCTCTCGAAAATATGGCCCCCTTTTGGGGCTACGACTGTACGGGACCATCATTCGAGAACATATATATATATATATATATATATATAGGTATCTAAATACCCTTGAAGGGATTGTATGTAGGGTGCCTATTTTCCTCATTCCCTACCTACGAACCCGAACCTGTAGGGTTTAGTGCCCAAGAGGAGCTGGACAGGGTGAACTGGTAAACTGCGGAGGCAACCTCAGTTTCGCAGTGCGGGGTTGAGTCGGGAGTTTGTGGGGATTTAGGGGATCCTGAGCCCTAAAGAAGGCCCTAAACCCTAAACCCTAAACCCTAAACCCTAAACCCTAAACCCTAAACCCTAAACCCTAGACCCATTCAACCTCCAGGGGCTAGACCGCTAGACCTGCCGGCTTGAAGTTCAGAGTGGCAAAGGGAAGGGTCGTTTGGATTGGTCCCCCCTGTTTCAGCACAGTCCGTGAAAAGGGTGTTAGGGTTTAGGGTTTAGGGTTTAGGGTTTAGGGTTTAGGGTTTAGGGTTGAGGGCTTAGGGTTTAGGGTTTAGGGTTTAGGGGGAGAGGAACGACCTGCCCTAAACCTCAAACCATCAGCACTTTCTCCGAAAATCATAAGCTGCTCAACCTGCACAGAAATTTCAGGGACACATGCTGACGCCTGCTTCCCGTGAAAGTCTATAGAGTTTTCAGCACAGGTTGGGTTTCGGGTTCAGGGCTCAAACTGGGTAGAAGAGCTTGGGACTAAGGGATACGAAGGGCCAGGCATGTTCTGACCTAAGCGTCCTGTCGGGTGATCTTCACCAGGCTTCAGTCAGGAGATGTGAGTTGCATGGCAAGGGTTTAGGGTTTAGGGTTTAGGGTTTAGGGTTTAGGGTTTAGGGTTTAGGGTTTAGGGTTTAGGGTTTAGGGATTAGGGTTTAGGGTTTAGGGTTTAGGGTTTAGGGTTTAGGGTTTAGGGTTTAGGGTTAGGGTTTAGGGTTTAGGGCCTAGGGGTTTACCAACTTCAAGCTGGCATGTATTGCATGTGCCCGGCAGCGAGAAAGGATGCATCCTACATATTCTCAACAATGTTACTTGGCTGCACTTAGCAGGGTAGCTATAAATTTAATGTTTAGCTGCCTTGTTAAGAAACCCAAAAAACCCAAAAAGGCTAAGGATCTAAAGTTACAGTAAAGCACCACAGACAACAACCTACCAGGATGGGCTATTAGGCCTTATAAGCCCCATAATCAACGCTATAACTGGGCCTTTAAGGGGGTTGTCGCTTTTGCAGCCTCGTTATCTTTTTTCAACCTCGGGTCTTTTTTTAAACCTCGGATTTGCTGAAATGTCTTTCTTTCAACCTTGCCTATCTTATTTTTACCCTCGGGTACGTCTTATTTTTAACCTCGGGTACGTGGTACTGGTGGGTGGGTACTGGCGGGTAATCGTGGGGTGGGCAATGGTGGGCAATGGTGGGAATGGTGGGTAATCGTGGGAAGGGCGTGGCACGCTGGGAATGGTGGCCAAAATGGTGGGAGTTGTGGGTCATGGTGGGCCACGGTGGGTGGGAACGGTGGGCGATGGTGGGAATGGTGGGTAAGGGTGGGTAATGGTGGGCACTGCTGCGTAATGTAGGCAATGATGGTGTGTTGTGCTGGGAAGGGTGCGCAATGGTGGGTGATGGTGAGTCATGGTTGGCAACGGCGTGTCATGATGTGTCATGGCGCGTATTGGTGGGCAATGGTGTAATGATGGGATTGCGTATTGGTGGGAATGTGAACGGTGGTTAATAGTGGGGATGGTGGGTAATGGTGAGTAATTGTGGGTAAGGGTTGGTAACGGTGGTAATGGTGGGAAATGGTAGGCAATGGTGGGACTGGTGGGAAGTGGTAGGCAATGGTAGGAATGGTGAGTAAGGGGGAGTCCTGGATAACGGTGTGAAAGGTGGGAATGGTGGGTAATGTCGGAATGTTGGTGGGAATGGTGGGAATGGTGGGTAATGGTGGGATGTGGTGGGTAATGGTGGGGATTGGTGGGTCATGTTGGGTAATGGTGGGTAATCGTGGGTAAATGGCGTAAATTGTGAGTCATGGTAGGACATGGTGTTTAATAGTGGGCAATGTTGGGAGCGGCGCTTGATTGTGGTGGCGAGAAATCGTAGGTATTCAATAATGGTGCGTACAGGTGGGTACAGTAATTAATGGTGAGTAGTGATGTAATGGTGCAGTGCGCGTGCAAACGGGGACCGCTAAGTGATTTCTGCCACTTGCCCCGCTTGCCCCACTTGCTGTGCTCCCTTACCGAAAACCACTTTGCCCCACTTGCCCCACTTGCCCCACTTGCCCTGCCTTAACCGCTAAGTGATTTCTGCCACTTGCCCCGCTTGCCCCGCTTGCCCCACTTGCCCCACTTGCCCCACTTGCCCCACTTGCCCACTCGCCCCCCTCCTACCCCAGCCCACCCTGCAAGTGGGGCGTGGGGCAAGCGGGGCAAGCGCGGCAAGTGGGGCAAGTGGGGCAAGTGGGGCAAGTGGGGCAAGTGGGGCAAGTGGGGCAAGCGGGGCAAGTGGCAGCCAGGTTTGAGGCAGACTTGTGGCGCGGCGAGGCCAAGGGGTGGGGGGAGGGGGGGGGGGCGCTTGCCCCACTTGCCTCACGTGCCCCACTTGCCCTACTGGCCCCAGATCATTTTAGGGTGTGTCCGAGTCCAATAGCACTTGAGGTTTTACATGGCAAGGGTATGCCCTCAACGAGTCCCAGCCACAAGTCTGCCTCAATTGCAGCGAGATTTGAGGCAGACTTGTGGCTGGTTGGTTACTTTAGGGTCTGTCCGAGTCCAATAGCACTCGAGGTTCTACTTGGCTAGGGTCTGCCCCCAACCAGCCCCAGCCACAGGTCTGCCTTGAATGCAGCCCGATTTGAGGCAGACGTGTGGCTAGGTTGGTCATTTTAGGGTCATTTTAGGGTCCAACAGCACTCAAGGTTCTACTTGGCTAGGGCCTGCCCTACAACCATAAGTCTGCCTCAAACGCAGCCTGATTTGAGGCAGACTTGTGGCGCGGCGAGGCGAGGGGGGGTTTGCCCCACTTGCCCCACTTGCCCCACTTGCCCCACTTGCCCCACTTGCCCCAGTTACCCAGGCAGCAGGGATTACAAGTGGGGCAAGTGGGGCAAGTGGGGCAAGTGGGGCAAGTGGGGCAAGTGGGGCAAGTGGGGCAAGTGGGGCAACATCAATTAGCTTTTCCGGGCCACCAAGTGGGGCAAGTGGGGCAAGTGGGGCAACATCAATTAGCTCTTCTGGAAAGGCAAGTGGGGCAAGTGGGGCAAGTGGGGCAACATCAATTAGCGGACCCCCTGGGCGCTCGCAATGTAATGGTGGGTCATGGTGGGAAGGGGGAATCGTGGGAATGGTGGGGCAACGGTGGCCGATGGTGGGTAATGGCGGGAATGGTGGGTATTGATGAGCAATGGCGGGAATCGTGGAGAACGGTGTGGTGAATACATTTTCGAGGATGGCGGGTGATGGTGGGCATTGTGGGTAAGAGTTGGTATTGGCGGGAATGGTGGAATTGTGGGTAATCGTGGCAATGGTCGATACAGGTGGGTAACGGTGCGTAATGGTGCGAAGGGTGGCGAATGTGGGCAGTGGTGGATAACGGCGGGTATTTATGCGTAATGGTGGGAATGGTGGGCATTGGTGGGAAATGGTGTTGGGTAATGGTGGGAAATGGTGAGAAGTGGTGGGTGATGGTGGGTTCTCGTGGGTGCTGGTGGGAATGCTGGCTCGTGTGGTGGGAATGGTGAAAGATGTTCATTGTGGGACTGTCGGGAATGGTAGGCAATGGTGGGAATGGTAGGCAATGGTGGTAAGGGTGGTTAAGGCTGGGTCATGGTGGGAATGGTGGGTCATGCTGCGAATGGTGGGTAAAGGCGGGTAAGGGGGAGTAGTCGGTGGGCAATGCTAGTGGTGGGAATGGTGGGTGATGGTGGGTAAGGGGGAGTGGGTAATAGCGTGAAAGGTGGGAATGGTGGGTGTAATGTCGGGTAATGGTGGAATGTTGGGGAATGGTGGGATGGTGGGAAAGGCGGGCGATGTTGGGTCGTGGTGGGTAATGGTGGGTAGGTCGATACTGGTGGGCACTCGTGGGTAATAGTGGGTAATGGTGGGAAGAGTATCAAATGGCGGGCAATAGTGGATAATGGTGGGTATTTATTGGTAGCGGTGGCAATGGCGGGCAATGGCGGGCAATGGCGGGTAATGGTGGGTATGGTGGGAATGGTGGGAATGGTGGGTACTGGCGGGTAATGGTGTTGGGTAATGGAGAGAACTGGTGGGCGATGGGGGGAAAGGTGGGAACGGCGGGTACTGGTGAGAATGGCAGGTCCTGGTGGGCATGGTGGGTACGGTGGGTCATGGTGGGTAAAGATGGGACTGATGGGTAACGGTGGGAGGGTATTGGTGGGTAATTGTGGGTAATGGTTGGTAACGGTATAGGAATGGCGGGAAACTGAAATGGTAGGCAATGGTTGGAATGGTGGGCAATGGTAGCGGTGAGAATGGTGGGTAATAGCGGGTGAGGGCTTCCCACCATTCCCACCATTTCCCATAAACACCCACCATATCCCACCATATCCAACATTACCCACCACTCTCACCGTTCCCACCTTTTCCAACAGCATACCCACTACTCCCCCCTTACCCACCTTTACCCACCATTCGCACCACTAGCCACCATTCCCGCCATTCCCACCATTACCAATCCACGATCACCCACCCTTACCCAACATTACCCACCATTACTCGCCATTCCCCCCATTCCCACCGTTGCCATCCGTTGCCTACCATTCCCGCCAGTCCCACCATTAACATCTTTACCCACCACTGCCCAACATTCTTTCCCACCAGCACCCACCATTTCCCACCATCACCCACATTCTCACCATGTCCCACCATTCCTCAACATTACCCACCAATACCCACCATTCCCGTACCCATAAATACCCACCGTTATCCACCCCTACCCACCATTAGCCACCCTTCCCATCGCCCGCACACGCACCGCTCTCCATGATTCCCGCCATTACCCACCATCGCCCACCGTTGCCCACTGTTCCCACGATTCCCCCTTGCCACCATGACCCACAATTACATCCCTGCCCACCATTAATTTCCCACCATTACGCACCATTATTGAGTACCTTCGAGTACCCACCAACACCACAATCAACCACCGTTCCCAACATTGCCCACCATTAAACACCATTTCCACCATTGACCCACCATTATACCCACCATTACCCACCATTGCCCACCACTACCCACCATTCCCACCATCCCACCAACCCCCAACATTCCACCATTACCCGACGATACTTGCGGTACATGTGGGTGCGGGGAATGAATGGCGGGTAGTGGTTTAATCATGGTGGGAAGGGGGAATCGCGGGCAGGGAGGGAGATGGTGGGTAATGGTGGAGCTGGTGGGTGATTGGTGGGCAATGGTGGGTCGTGGTGGGACGGCGGGTAACGGCGAGAATGGTGGGCAAGGGTGGGCAATGGTGCAGAACGGCTGGTGGTGGGTAATGGTGGGTATTGCGGGTAGTGATTGGTTTGGTGGGACTGGCGGGAATGGTAGACAATGGTGGGAATGGTGGGTTCGGGTCATCGGGTAACGGCGGCGGTGGTTTGGAATGGCGGTTGGCAATGGTTTGGGTGAGAATGGTGGGTGTTGGTGGGTAATGGTGGACAAGGGTGCGGATGGTGGGTATTGCAGCACACCATCATTGCCTACATTACGCAGCAGTGCCCACCATTACCCACCCTTACCAACCCACCGTGGCCCACCCATGACCCACAATTCCCACCATTTTAGCCACCATTCCCAGCGTGCCACACCCTTCCCACGATTACCCACCATTCCCACCATTGCCCACCCCACGATCACCCGCCAGTACCCACCCTTGCATTACCCACCAGCGCCACGTAATGGTGGGAAGGGTGGCTAATGGTGGGCACGGTGGGTTGTGGGTAATGGTGGGAATGGTGGGTAAGGGTGGGTATTGGCGGTAATGGTGTTGGGAAATGGTGGGAAATGGCGAGAAATGGTGGGGTGATGGTGGGAAATGGCGGGAACGGTGGGTGCGGGGGAATGGTGACGTGTGCGAGGGGCGAGGGGGGCGGTAACCCTGAGCCCTTAAGCAAAAAAGCCCTTCCGCCCTTCATTCTGGCTGGGCCGGCCAGCTGGGCTGGGCCTTGTGGGACCATGCCTTCGGCGAGGTTTTAAATAAGACGGACGAGGTTGGAAATGAGACAGACGAGGTTGGAAATCAGATTTCCGAGGTTGGTTTTAAGATTCTCTCTGCCTGGGGAAATAAGCCGCAGAGAGGAAATTAAGATAGACGAGGTTAAACATCAGACGGGGTAAGGTCAAAAAGAAGACTGGAAAAGGGGCGAGGTTCAAATCCAGATGACGAGGTTGAAATAAAGACACGAGGTTTAAAAAAAGACGGCGAGGTTAAAAAAAGAGATGCCCCTTTTTAAGGGGACATACGGTTATAGAGTGTAGAGAAAAGCCTACCCTGGTAGGATTAAAACTGGGTGCACTTGTTTGCTTAGACGGGTTCACAAGGGAACCTAAGCCCCCCAAAAAAAGAGAATAAGGGCACGACTGGCCACCTTAGAAAGTTACCTGCAAGGTATTGCACTGTGCTGCTATGAAGTGTCTGCGACGTTACCGCATGTGGCGTCTAGGGGTCTAGGCTGAGTGGTGATGTTCCTGATGTTCCACCAACTGTCAACTCTGTCCAAGCATCCCGCCGAAACCAGGACCCATCACCCTGAAGCGAGGCCCTAAACCCTAAACCCTAAACCCTAAACCCTAAACCCTAAACCCTAAACCCTTTCTTAGTCCACCGCATCCAACGAGACCAGCAAGAGGTCGAAGAGTAGCCTCAGACAAGGATCAAAGCAGAGAAAACTCCCCTTCTAAACCCCAGAGCCTCGGGGCCCCAAAACCCAGACCCTAAAACCAAGTTTAGGGTTTAGGGTTTAGGGTTTAGGGTCTAGGGTTTAGGGCTTAGGGTTTAGGGTTTAGGGTAACTTAGTTTGACATAAACCCTATAAGTAACCCCGGACCCTAGAACCAAGGCGAGGTTTTATAAGCCCCTAACTTAGTTTAACATAAACCCCTATAAGCCTTATAAACCCCTAACTTAGTTTAACATAAACCCCTAGAAGCCTTATCAAGCCCCTAACTTAGTTTAACAAAAAACCCTATAAGCCTTATGAACCCCAAACTTAGTTTAACATAAACCCTTTGAAGTATCTCGGAGCCCTAGACAGCTTCCGGGGAAGTTGCGGATGGGAAAGGCCATGGGTCGGGAGGCACGGCAGCAGGACTTCGCGCGGGAGCGGGCAATATTTAGTTTCAGGTTTAGATTCGAGTGCTTACTTTCCAAACAGTGCCCGACCCTGCAAACCCAACCCTCCCCAAAGCAAGCACCGCTGCTTTCTGCATGATGTAGATGTCTTGCATGTACTGGTGGCTGCAGCGCAAGGAGTCATGCATGCTGGCACACCGTGCGCTGTGTGTGGAAATCCGGGCCTCGGGTTTAGGGTTAGGGTTGAGGATGTCAAATGACATCACAATACCAAGATGCTGAATGGCATGGAATATGATGCAACCCAAGCCAAGGCAGCCAATGTGGCTGCTCAGTCACTCTGAAGCCTAGACTCTAAACCCTAAACCCTAAACCCTAAAACCTAAACCCTAAACCCTAAACCCTAAACCCTAGACCCTAGACCCTAAACCCTAAACAAACAACGGGGAGAGCCAGCTGTGTAGTCACAGCGACCGAATGTACGAGACAGGCAGCTGCTTTGCAAGAGGAATATGAAAACCCTAAACCCTAAACCCTAAACCCTAAACCCTAAACCCTATAGTTGAGCTAGGAGGGCCCTCAGAACCCTCTGAAAAAATAGTCATGAAAAATGATCCTCTTAAACCCAATAAGGGAAAAGACAAAACATCCCAAAACCCTACCTAGCGAGGACTTGAAAGGAAGACGACACTAGTAACCCTAAACCCTAAACCCTAAACCCTAAACCCTAAACCCTAAACCCTAAACCCTAAACCTAAACCCTAACACAACTGCAGCTCAAGATGCCACGTCTTGAAGTAGTTGCAGAAGATCAGTCCTCGATCAAGCACCTCAGGCCACCGAACATGCTCGGCCCAAGCCCTTCTGAATCCCGAACTGAACCCCTAAAGGGGTTTAGGGTTTAGGGTTTAGGGTTTAGGGTTTAGGGTTTAGGGTTTAGGGTTTAGGGTTTAGGGTATCCCCACAGAATCTGCGGCAGCGGCCTCACGCCACAAAGCCCACGCTCAGAAAGACGAGTTGCCAAGAGCCCCCAGACGCCAGAAAGTCTACCAAGGCCCGCGAGCCGAGGGCCCCTGTATTAACCTTGTAAGATACCCTAGGTTCAGGGTTTAGGGTTTAGGGTTTAGGGTTTAGGGTTTTTGGGAACTTGTTGCAGGGTGTCAGGTAAACCCGAACATCCCCGTGAACCCAAAAACTCAAAACTCAGCTCCCAGGGACGAGCCGGCCCTGAGAATAGAAGCCGGTATTCAAGGTCATGAAAACCTTGGCTGCGAACTACCCATCGGGTTTAGGGTGTATAGGGTGTACTACTGTTTGCTTAAGAACCGCAAAAGAATGAAACATAGTAATCCCTATATTACCCTTATAAGCAAAAGTGTTTTGCATTTTTGGGGGTTCTCAAGCAATTAGTAGTGTAGGTTTAGGGGTTAGGGATGATGGGGTACGTATTAAGTAGGGTTCTAAGCTGGGAAGCTATGGTTGTATACATTATTTGGGGGGGGGACTTCTAACCCTACTTTACGACTAGCCATGAACCTTCAAGCAGGGAATCGTTGTTTGTATTCAACGTAAAAGGCTAGTTCTCTAAAATACGTCTGTTTTTTGTCTCTCTTTTTTTTTTTTTTTGGGGGGGGGTGCTTAATTTGGAGAACCAACCGTTTGTGTCTATACCTTAAACAGTTTATTTAGGATAGCAAGAATTATCGTGGGGCTGCGAGGCTGTATGTACATAGTTCAACTCTGCCTTGGGTTTAGGGTTTAGGGTTTAGGGTTTAGGGTTTAGGGTTTAGGGTTTAGGGTTTAGGGTTTAGGGTTTAGGGTTTAGGGTTTAGGGTTTAGGGTTTAAAGTTTAGGGTTTAGGGTTTAGGGTTTACTAAACCCTACACCCTAAACCCTTAAGCCCGATAAACCCTACATGCACCCTATCAACTCATTTGGCCCTGCAATCCCCTGTGTTTGACCCTCTAAGCCCCCAACAAATCTTAACACCCGGAAGCCCCACAAGATATACACACCTGAAGGGTCCCCTTATACCTCCCCAACAGGCCCCATAGATCCTCTAAAACCCCTATAGAACAACAGAGGGGGCCCCAAACGCCCCCGTGAAGGGATAGCTACCTACTGGAAGCTGGGCAGCGTCGGAGGACCAGTAGCTGAAGGCCATCAGGAAGGAGATGCACATGAGCGTGCTCCCTATCAGGGGCGGGGAAGGTAGGGTTTAGGGTTTAGGGTTTAGGTTTAGGGTTTCGGTTGAGGGGAACGGCCGCAACCTCTGACTCTTGCTGCTACAAGGCGTCACGGGTCGCAAAGTTCGTGAGTGGGTTGTAAGGAAGGCTTGAGTATTGATTCTTATACTGATTAAATTAGCATGTTCCTTACGATTCTTGTCTACCACTTATTATAGGAGGTATGCTTAGGGTTTAGGGTTTAGGGTTTCGGGTTTCGGGTTTCGGGTTTAGGGCCTATGTCGATCGGCTCGATCCCGACGTCCCATGCCAAAGAGATGGGAACCATGAAGGCGTCCATGATGATAAGGCAGAGACCTGGAATGGGCAAGAGTTAGGGTTCAGGGTTTAGGGTTTAGGTTCTGGGCAGGATTGTGGACTTGTTGACCTTGTTGCTGCTGATTTTGAGCACAGCCGAACCAAAATTTTACAGTTTACTTGGAGGTTCATGGTACTTTTTTAACCAATAATAACTGTACTTCTAACTGTACTTATACAGAAAACCAACCATATGAGGGCACTTAATTGAATTACAAGTGGGTTGAAAGTACAGTTACAATTGATTAGTAAGTACCATGAACCTCCAAGTAGGGCTTAGCATCTTCAAAGGCGGTGTTGGGGGGTGGGGGCTTAATCCTAAATAAACCCTAAACCCTACCTGGGACTCTCTTTTCCTACAGTTTTATGGGTTCTACCTACTAATTGAGGGGTACTTGCTACTAAACTGTAGACAACTAGAGTCCCAGGTAAAGCCCTAAACCCCCTGGGGAAAAGAGGTACGCAATCTCGAAGATCTTGCGGACGAGAAGCCGAGGATGTCCCAGCAAACCCGAACAGGGCTGTGTGGAAGAAGAAGAAAACCTAACGTTGGAGGGTTTAGGGCTTAGGATTTAGGATCTAGCGTTTAGGGTTTAGGATTTAGGGTTTAGGACTTAGGGTGTTCGGCTTGGTGCTACAGCAACCTTCTGATTGTAGGGGGTGCCTTTTTCGGCGTTGGACTAGCCCGAAACCCTAAACCGTAAACCCTAAAACCTACACACCTCAACACCCAAAAAGGTCAAACGTTTCGTATTGAGCTACCAAGAAACACTTGGGCTGGAGCTGCTGCATCATGTCGTCCGGGTCCTGGTGTGCTCAGAGATCTGCGGCTTTTCGGCTTTCGGAAGCCCTAAACCCTAAACCCTAAACCCCAAAACCCTAAACCCTAAACCCTAAACCCTAAACCCTAAACCCTAAACCCTAAACCCCAGCCCTTAACCATAGCCCTAAACCCTAAACCCTAAACTTCTAAAGCCTAAACCCTAGGCAAGGGTTGAAGTAGAAGTTTACTTCTTGAAGGAGCTATGGCCCGAAATTTTCACTTGCCCCCTCCCCCCTAAGAGAGCAGCACAGACGGGTTTAGGGTTTAGGGTTTAGGGTTTCGCCCCTACACATAGAATCCCAGACCCTGCATCCTAAACCCTAAGCCTTAGACTCCAACCCTTGCACCACGCCACGCGGCCTCTTCCTCAACGTGGCGAAGGGACTTTGTACCAGCAACTGACAGGCTTCCTGAGCATCGCGCGCCACATAAGGGTTTAGGGTTTAGGGTTGGGGCTTAGGGTTTAGGATTCAGGGTAGAGGTCTCCGAGCTCAAGAATGCCTTTACGAGCTCTCACTACGGAATTCAAACAGGTGCAGAACCACTTTATAAGGGGCACCGTATTCCCCCGATTCCCCCCCTAAACCCTAAACCCTAAACCCTAAACCCTGAACCCTAAACCCTAAAGCCTAAAGCCTAAAGCCTAAAGCCTAAAGCCTAAACCCTAAACCGTAAACCGTAAACCGTAAACCGTAAACCGTAAACCCTAAACCCTAAACCCTAAACCCTAAACCCTAACCCTGAACCCTGAACCCTAAACCCTAAACCCTAAACCCTAAACCCTAAACCCTAAACCGCAGTTGAGGGAGGGTTTTGAGGGGGTGACCAGCCTTAAATCCAAGAAGCCCTTGACTCAGGAATCAGTCTGGAGGCCCAAGTAGCTTGGTGGTAGCTTGCAAAGTCTGGGGTTTGGGGCACCCTAAACCCCAAACCCTAAACCCTAACCCCTAAACCCCTAACCCCTAACCCCTAAACCCTAAACCACCCCCCAAACTTCGGCCTGGGATACCCGTAAAACTTGGCAGCCCACCCGGTAACCACATAGGCCATAGGGTTTAGGGTTTAGGGATGCCCAGTAACCATTGTATCATAAGGGCACCCTTTTTGGGGTTGGCTACTTTTCAAGGGGGCCTTGACCCCCAAAACAGGGAATAGGGCACTACTGGGCTACCAAGATAGGGATCTGAGCGCCAGGCGCTCACCATGGCGCATGGAACGCCGAACGCCGTGCTTGCCAGGGTTGAGGTTGCCTCGAAAGCATATAGCGTTCTCAGGTTTAGCGCTTAGGGTCTAGGGTTTAGGGTTTCGGGTTTAGGGTTGAGGGTTTACGGTTTAGGGTGTAGGGTCCAGGTGGACTTTTTTTGCCGCCGAGAGCTTACAGTGCTCAAGGCCTTTACTCACGATTGGTGTGTGATTGAGGGGGGGGGGGGCTTCAAAACCCGGACGCCCAGACCCTAAACCGTTCTTATTCGGGCTTTGCGACATCGTGCTTTGACTGTCTTCATCTTCTGCTCTATCACATATCAAACCCTAGACCCTAAACAGCGATGTAATCACTAAAAGACCGGACCGCAAGGAACCTGGCAAGGATCTGCTGAACATGCGCTTCGACCGAGCACGCTAGTTCTTCGGCCATGCAGAGCCCAGATTAGGGTTTAGGGTTTAGGCAAACAAACGTCAACCGAATCCGCTAGGGTTTAGAGCTTATGGAAGATGCTTTGGAGTACTTGTAGTAGTGGCTTCTCACATATTGGTGACCTGGCCTTAGTCAAACCATTGTCGCTTCTTACTGTGAAGGTTTAGGGCTGTGCCCTTGATGACTGGGGAGTTTAGGGCTTAAAAAACGAGCTTTAATAATTACAATAGGTTTTTTTCTTTGGGGAGGGGGGGGGGGGTTAATTGTTATCGTACACAGCGTATAACTAAAAAGGGATCATAAGGGAATACGATTAGCAATTATTCCCCACCCCCCCCCCCCCCCCCCAAAGTAGACTTCTTTATCGGTTGCAGCCAGCCCGCTCTTCGCAGCCATCTCCATCCATCGAGGGTGCAGCCTCATCCTCAGATTCGTGGGCTGTGGGCTCTATGGGGCAAGAGCATATTGCCCCGGACGAAGTTCTGCAACTATGATAAGAATAGCTAATCAATAAGAAGAATAATAGTCAGAATGAAACTAAGAAAAGAACAATAGTAATGACAATAAGAATAAAAATTATCATCATACTTATAATCCATTACTAATCTATTACTGTAGCCAGGAGCATGCGCCCGCCGACTGGCGGTCCACAAGACATCTGAACCCTCATCAACTTCGCAAACAAAGCGGTAGCCGCTCCCCAGCGCAGTGTGTAAGGGACTCGTTCCACCCCTTTGCTAACAGCCCGAAACCCCCGAAAAACCCTAAACCTAAAACCCAAAACCCAAAACCCGAAACCCAAGACCCAAAACCCTAAACCGTTAAGCCAACAGCCCTGGAGGCCACTGAACCTTACAATGCTCCATAACACCCCCATAATGCCACGTAAAACCCTGACTAAGACTCCGAGAACCCAAGAGCAACCTAGGAATGGAAAGGGGAAGCCTTTGTGGCTTAGAAGGGCGTAGAAGGGAACGTAAGCCCCCCCCCCCCCCCCCCCCCCCCCAAAAAAAAACAAAAAAGACCAGAAACAACCATACAACAACAAACTAAAACAGGAATTAGGGCCCACTCGAGGTCACCCTAAACCCGAAACCCAAAACCCCTACTTGAAGACTCATGAGTGCTTATAGTAAGTAGGTTTTTTGAGTCCCCTACATAAGGTGCGGAAGCATAGTTCCCGTACTTCTAACCCTACTCCTCTAAGTACCCATGAACCTCCCAGCAGACTCCATGCACCCTAAACCCTAAACCCTAAACCCTAAACCCTAAACCCTAAACCCTAAACCCTAAACCCTAAACCCTAAACCCTAAACCCTAAACCCGAATCTCCTTGCTGGGCCGGGCCGCCCGTGGCCTTCCGAGGCGATAACGTCCACGAGGTTGGAGCCTTGTGCCATCGCCTTCGACACTCACTAGGGTTTAGGGTTTAGGGTTTAGGGACCCGACTGGCTTCTTAGTAGGGAATGAGGGAATGAGCTCTATAGAATCCCTGGAAGAGCGTTCTAAGAATCCAAGCAGCCCAAAAAACGACGAACCAGCTGAGCACTTTCATAGATTGGGGTGCTATACTCCCTATTCAGGACTGCAAGTAGAAGGGTGAAAATCCCAAGCAATATGGCAGAACAAGCAATCACAGAACAGAGCAATGAACAATAGTTTTGGGATTTTGTGGGATCGCGATAGGCCTATCCATTAATTTGTCTGGCCATCGTTCATGCATGTGTGTATATATATATACACATATGTATTGAATATTCTGCTTTGTTATGAACACTGCCATCATTCTACCCTCAGCCCCCTCACCTTAGCCCTGAACCCTAGACCCTAAACCCTAAACGTTAAGACCTAAACCCTAAACCCTAAACCCTACACCCTTAAACCCCAAACCCTTAACCCTAAACCCTAAGCCCTAAGCCCTAAACCCTAAACTGAACCCTTACCGTGTGTTGCAGCGACTGCCGCCTTGGTCCTTTCGGCTGCAATCCACGCAGACCGGCTTGCCAGGTCCTGGTTGGGCGTTGAGGGGTGTTCGGGTTTAGGGTTTAGGGCTTAGGGCTTAGGGCTTAGGGTTTAGGATTTGCGTTTAGGGCTTTGGGTCATTAGGGCTTATGTTCAGGGGTGATTCGTGGTTTCTGGGCTGAGGGGGTGGTGTTAGGGTTTATTTAGGGTGCAAGTTTCAAGCAACACCACGGTACCAAAAACTTGTGCATGTAGCTGTGCTTAGAGTCAGTTCTCTTGCCAACCTTCTCTAGCTAGGAGACACTGGGCAGACTTGGGCACGATGCTGGCACACCCAAATTTACATCACGGCTGTGGCAACTAGAGTACACGATATTGAGACCTTAACATGCAAACGTGGTCTGGGCAAGGTGTCTATCAAACTCGAATCGACAGGTCCCCAAAACCCGAAACCCTAAACCCTAAACCCCCTAAACCCTAAACCACATGTAGGACAGGTGAAACCTAAACCGTCACAAGCCTCTTTGCCACATGAGCAGCGCAGGGTGAACTCCCTCAAAGCCGCATCCACTACAGCCCAAGTTGGCCTAAGCCCTAAACCCTAAAACCCTAAGCCCTAACCCCTAAGCCCTGGACCCCAAACCCTAGACCCTAAACCCTGAACCCTAAACCCTGAACCCTAAACCCCCAACCCTACTCCGAATCCTGGTAGTCACGGGATTGGTTTCGAAGCACCAGCGGTACCTATCAAAGAACAGGCTTGGGGCTTCTTCTAGAGCCACGAGGCCTAAGGATGTGCAGACTTCCAAGGGTTTAGGGTTTAGGGCTGGGGTTTAGGGTCTCGGGTTTCGGGTTGAGGTTTGTGAGCCAACATAGGGGTAACCTTTTTGAGGGGCTTCTATAATCTGTGATAAGGATGACTTCGGGCAGATGGGAGTGGGGGAAATCCCAAATGTACTCAGAACATCTCAAAACTGTCCGAGTGGTTGGCAGACGGCCCTCGCCAGACTAAGGCTGCCGCCGGCAGCATATAAGGTGTTTTGTTGAAGGTTTCAGGGCAAGGTTTAATACATACAACAAGTATGGTTTAGCCGAGTCGAAAAGAATAGAACAGAATGAGGTTGAACCGACTTTCACTCGAAAAGAACTGCATAGAGAAGAATGTCACAGAGCGTCCCATGATTGGGGTCGAAGATGTGGGATCGAGGTTTCAGGTGTTCACGGCTACAGGGGACGGGGCTGGTGCTGAGAACCTCTCCAGCGAACACAACGACCAAGGAAGCAGCGGAGACTCACACGCTTCTGATCCCTCTGATCTGCCGCGAGGGCAAGGAGGCTCCTGGAAGCTGTTGAAGCACAGAAAACCCGAAACCCTAAACCACAAAGCCCGATATCTGGACGAATTGAGACCCTAACCTTCAACCCTTCATCCATCGACCTCCGAAGCACGGGGCGCCTCCAACGCAGTACTTTTTTCTGGAGGCGCCAAAACAGGCCCTGGGTGTAGCCGAGGCTTTCTGGGGATTCGGCTGACAGGCTCCTGTAGGGTGTTTAGGGCTTAGTGTTATCGGATCAAGAATAGAAGCGCACTTAAGGGGAATTTGCTTGAGCTTTTACTAGCAAACCCTAAACCCTAAACCCTAAACCCTGAACCCTAAACCCTAAACCCTAAACCCTAAACCCTAAACCCTAAACCCTAAACCCTAAACCCTAAACCCTCGTAGGAAAACTTTCTTTAGAGCTTTGGAGGAGTGGGGGGGCTCAGCCCTGAGGCCCTGAAAGGATGAGTTCATGGCGGGGTTTAGGGTTTAGGGTTTAGGGTTTAGGGTTTAGGGTTTAGGGTTTAGGGTTTAGGGTTTCCTGGGATCTCAGACATCTCAGTTGCAAGTGCCACTTCACACTACAGGGTGCGGGCTGGCCGGACGCTGAACCCTAAACCCTAAACCCTAAACCCTAAACCCCAAAACCTTGGTTTAGGGTTTCGGCTTTAGGGCTTGCTTGTTGCGAACCTGAAGCAAGCAAACCAACCAATAGGGATAATTATCGGGAAGCCCTTAGCTGAATCTTGCACACAGCTTTCCAAATTAAATGGTAGTTTCCTATGGGGGGGGTGCCCTAACCCTAAGGGTCCATGGAATACCTGGGCCTTGAAGTAGCTCCGGGCCCAAGTAATATAAGAACGTGGTACATGCACCCTTAGGGTAAATTACAGGGGCTTCTTGAGAACAGGTTGGAGACATTCTGAACATCCAGAACTAGCAAACGCAAGCCTCGACACAACTCGACCCAGTTCCTTGTGCCCAGGCCCCTGATCCGCTCTAACCATCAAGCCTAACCGGGATGGCCCTTAACGCCCTCTGACAAATATTCCTAGATATACGCCTCTTAAGCCCAAGAAGGGAAAAAATATGTCGCCGAGCTAAACCCCGGGCCCTAACCCATACAATGCTGACACCCCAAACACCTGAAACCACCAACCCGAAGGCTGCCCCATACCCTAAACCCGCTAAACCCCAAGCCCTAAACCCTAAACCCTTTACCCTAAACCCTAAACCCTAAACCCCAAGCCCTAAACCCTAAACCCTTTACCCTAAACCCTAAACCCCAAACCCCAAGCCCTAAACCCTAAACCCTAAACCCTAAACCTTCCGGAGTGCCAAGGCGCTCATTGACGCGGAGATGTCGGAGATATTTTGCAGATCGATGGGCTCTGGACCCAATCTGGACCAAGGCCGGCGTAGAAATTTCCAGGCTCAGGAACTGGGATTTAGGGTTTAGGGTTTAGGGTTTAGGGTTTAGGGTTTAGGGTTTAGGGTTTAGGGTTTAGGGTTTAGGGTTTAGGGTTTAGGGTTTAGGGTTCCATCAGAAGCTTGCGTCAAGCCGGGTGAACCCAAACCCTAAATCCTAAATCCGAAGCCCTAAGCCCTAAGCCCTAAACCCTAAACCCCAAACCGAAACTTACGCAGGGTTTCGATCCCGGTTTTGGAGTGATTGAAGCCTTCGGGGGCTCGAGGTTGAGGCTTCATAGCCACTCATGTCGCCCTAAACCCTAAACCCTAAACCCTAAACCCTAAACCCTAAACCCTAAACCCTAAACCCTAAACCCTAAACCCTAAACCCTAAACCCTGAACCCTGAACCCTGAACCCTGAACCCTGAACCCTGAACCCTAAATTGAGGGCTTAGGAGAGCTCGAAATGGCGCCTCACAGATTCGATCACCGGACTCTCCGGAGGAGGAGGCTCGGTCTGCGTGGTTTGCAGAGTTGCAATCTCATCTCGCACCTGCTTAGCTTAGGCTTTAGGGTTTAGGATTCAAAGGTTTATTTAGGGTTTAGGGTTTAGGGTTTAGGGTGTAGGGTTTAGGGTGAGATGTGGAGGATTTGGGGGTTCGGGCTTTAGGGTTCTAGGGATTGGGGCTTCAGGACTTTCAGGTTTAGAGATTTAGGATTGGTATGTTCGCCCTTATGCTAACAGTCCTTAATAGGGAATAGAACAGGGGGCGACTATAATCCCAATTAAGGACCGTTAGTATAAGGGGGAACATCCCAACATGTAGGAGGTTTGGGGCTCGGGGATTCGGGTTCAGGGTTTCTTGCGAGTGTAGGTGGAAGCCCTAGGCATGATCCGGACCAGCAAGAAAAGCGTTGCAGGAACAGTCATGACCTGATGTAGCCCTACTAAGAGTACTCTGAAGTCATGATAGTACTATACTAGCAACTAGTATTATTATCTAATTGTCCCTACTGAGAGTATATGACGATATTCTGACAATACTATACTAGTATATCTTCTTTTTTAAAGTAAATTATCAGAATCATTGTGCCACTATGGTGGAAGGCCTTGCTTGTTTCGCAATCGTTGGTGCAAGTCTACGCTGCGGGTGCAGGGCATATGGGCGATAGGGCTTAGAGGGATTTAGGCTGGGTTGTTGCTAACTGTGAACAAACCCATTTTCGTATATCAACTTCCCATAATAAGGATACCATTGCGAGAAACAAACATCCAGATTCTTTGATCTAAGTTCCTGAAAAAAAACCTCAGATTTCGGGTACAGCAATTTTTTATACGAGTACTGCAAGTATACCGGGAGAAAGGTCATTCATGAGGCTCATGCATGTCATCAGCACTCCTAAGCCCTAAGCCCTAAGCCTTAAGCCCCAAGGCCTAAGCCCTGAGCCCTGAGCCGTCAGCCCTAAGCGCTAAACGGAACAACTCAGGTAGCCGAACTGTCGTGGAGCAGGCGCCTGTACGACTCTCACCCACTGACTCTCGCCACCCACGCCTCTGCCAAGGTGTGGCGAAGCTGTTTGAAGGAAAGCTCCAACTGCTCCTGCAAGGGCTTTGAGACTCAGGGTGCGAAGGTTTTCAGAGATACTTAGTTGTCCAGTACCTAGGGGTTTTAAAGGTTAACCTTTGGGATTTTAAGGGGAATATATTAACCCAAAAAGGTTAAAGGTTACCCACTCTACTACTAAGGATAAGGCTCTCGGGAGATCTGAAATCAGGGGAAGGGGAGGCCATGGCTGGTTCAGGCCCTTCGGAGGATAGGGAGGATGTGGGACCCAACCCCTAAACCCCAAACCCCAAACCCCAAACCCTAAACCCTAAACCCTAAACCGCAAACTTAGGATCCAGGAGCGCCGCGGGACTTTAAGAGCCTAAGCCGGACCCTCGCCTTGCTTCATGTGGGGGTTTGTGTTTAGGGTTTAGGGTTTAGGGTTTGGGGTTTAGGGTTTAGGGTTTGGGGTTTGGGGTTTGGGGTTTGGGGTTTAGGGTTTGGGGTTTTGTGGTTTGGGGTTTGGGGTTTCCGAAATTCGGGGTACCTTATTGGGGTCCTTCTTGACATTTGGGGGTAAAAATTAGGGGTCCCTCATTTTCGGAAACCCCCATATGACCTGGCCTTTGAAGACCCAAATCCGTTGAAGACCCAAAGGGAAGAGTGGTGGGGTTTGGGGTTTAGGAACTCCCACAACCTCTAGGGTTGAGGGTTTAGGGGCATGTAGAGCTGTAAGGGTTTACGGTTTCGGGTTTAGGGTTTAGGGTTTCAGGAAAGAAATCGAGTCCAACCGGGTCTCCTCGAGAGACAGCAAGCTCCTGAGAGGCCCCCGTCCCTCGCCACAGCTGGTGCATTGCATCCTGAGTCGGGTTTCGGGTTTAGGGTTTAACCCTAAACCCTAAATCCCTCAACCCCCAACCCTCAACCCAAACCCTAGACCCTAAACCCTAAACCCTAAACCCTGACTCGGGTTGGGGTTGGGGTTGAGGGCTTAGGGCTTAGGAGCTCTAATCCCCAAGCCCTTGGTTTAGGGGTTCAGGGTTTTGGGGCTCAACCTACGAAAAGCCTACGATCCGACACCTTAGGGTTTAGGGTTTAGGGTTTAGGGTTGAGGGTTTAGGGTTTAGGGTTTAGGTTTTAGGTTTTAGGGTCAGGGCTCCTCGCCCGGAATCCTGAGCCCTCAGGACCCCCAATCCTGAAACATCTACAGACTACAGAGAAACCTAGAACCCTCTAAAGCACTTAAAGATTCCTGGTCAGAAGCGCTATGAGTTGCGGTTTATGGGAGCATTTCGCGACCACCTTGCCACCCCGCAAAACATCCAAAGCAACTGAAGTTCTTGCACCCAAAGGATCAAGAAGAAACACTCTCCTTCTTAGAGGTAACTAGTGCAACAACTGCCAGCACTAATCCCTAGACCCTACCCCACCAGGCCCAAGAAACTTAAAGCCCAAGACCCCAGACACAAATTAAATAAAATAATAAAAAAAAAACCCTAAACCCTAAACCCTAAACCCTAAACCCTAAACCCTAAACCCTAAACCCCAAAAAAAGTCCATCAACCCTAAACCCATCCCTTCGGTCTGGCCGCCACTTGGACGCATTGGGTGCCGTGGGCCACGGCATGGCGCGGTCGCTGTAGGGTTTAGGGTTTAGGGTTTAGGGTTTAGGGTTTCGGGTTTAGGGTTTAGGGTTTAGGGTTTAGGGTTTCGGGTTTAGGACCTGACAGGGCTTGGCAGGGAGTTTAGGGTTTAAGGGGTCTTGGGTTCAGAGGGATTTAACTAGAGGATTTCGAGGGGTAGGTTTAGGGTTTAGAGGGTTTTTGGGGCTTAAGGGGATTTGGGGTTGAGAGTTCGGGGGATTTAGGGGGTATTGTGGCCCTGAACGCGATGACAAAACAGCGCTCTGCTTGAGTGGGTCAAGGGCTTGCTGGAACCCTATACCCTTTCATTTCTGAAACCCTAGGCCCCTTTTCAGCCCTTAAGCTTCTAGACGAACCGGATCCAGCCTAAACCCGAAACCACAAATTTTCTTGTGATTTCCGATGCCCACCATTGTTGGAGGTTTGAGAACTTGCGCGCGCAGCGGCGACGATCGCAAGTGTATGGGCAGACAGCAGCTGGGTGGTTTACGGCCCTAAACCCTAAACCCTAAACCCTAAACCCTAAACCCTAAACCCTAAACCCTAAACCCTAAACCCTAAACCCTAAACCCTAACAGCCTGGTGGTTTCCGGGTTCCATTGGTAGCCTTGCTCTGCATGATGCCCCGATGTTGTTCGGTTTTGTTGTTGGCCTTGAGGCTCCCAAGAAGAAGCAGCAAGATGTGTTTACTGTTAATCAGGAGCCCCGAGAAGGTACCCCGAATATCGCAAACACCCATAGGAGAACTCTACTTGGAGGTTCATGGTGCTGTTTTCAGCCAATCCTTACTGTACTTAGAACTGTACGTATCACCATATTCGGGCACTTAAGGGGCTTATAAGTGGGTTAGAAGTACAGTTCTAACTGGTGAATGAATACCATGAACCTCCAAGTAGGTGGGGGGGGGGGGGGGGGGGGGGGCGGGGAAGGAAGTGCCAGGCGCATCAGCGTCGAGCAGCTCGGTGGGGGCAACCAAATCCCTTTCCACCGCCCGGAAACCCCAAACCCTGGGCCAAGGTTTTGAGGTTTAGGGTTTAGGGTTTAGGGTTTGGGGTTTAGGGTTTAGGGTTTAGGCTCAACCCTCAACCCTAAACCCTAAACGAACCCAACTCGAATCTTGAAGCCCAAAAAACCCTAAAGCCCCGTGCCCTACCATGCCCTGTGCCCCAGAATTCCCACAACCTAGAACCCCCCCGAAGCCCTGCCTTACTTAACCCCCAAAGTATGTAGAATAATGATACCTTTCTACGGGTTTTGGGCCAATGTTTTTGCATACTTAGGGGGTCCAGGTAATCTCCCAAAACTCAAAAGCTATTTCAAGCCTAAACCCTAAACCATGAAACCCTAAACCCTAAACCTTTAAACCCTAAACCCTAAACCCTAAACCCTAAACCCTAAAAGCCTAGGTTGGGGCTTGGGCTCTCTTTGGTTGAGGGCGCCCCGTGCTAAAGCGCTGAGCTCTCTAAGGCTGCAGCCGGGTCATAAGGAACCCTCCCCCCCTAAGACCCCAGGCCTGAAATCCTAAACCTTAAACTCCTAAACCCTAAACCCCAAACCCTAACCCTAAACCCTAAACCCTAAACCCTAAACCCCAACGGCTAAACCCCAAACCCAGAGAGCTGCTCCTCAGGCCACCCTTCTCCTTGACACCTTGACGCAGATTCCTGCAAGGCGACTGGGGTTCGTGGGTTCGTGGGTGCGTGGGTTCGTGGGTTCGTGGGTTCGTGGGATCGTGGGTTTAGGGTTTAGGGTTTAGGGTTTAGGGTTTAGGGTTTAGGGTGAGAACCCGAGAACCCCGGGGACCACATGAACCCTAAAATTGGGGTCATGTACCTGTATCCGTGTACGACTATAACTCCTATCAAGGCATACGAACCATAACCCCTTTTTAGGGGGTTCCTTTGGTCCCCGAGGCAGAGAGGATTTAGAGCCCTGAGCCCTGAACGCAAATAAGCCGCAGCCATAACCTTGAACCCTAAGCCCCCACAATGCGTGGCTTGTGAAGGAGGCAAAACTGATGGCCCTCCCTGAACTGGCTGAATACCCATCTTAGAGTGTAGGGTTTAGGATTTAAACCCTAGCCCAAACCCTCAACCCCAAGACGTGGGATCTGTTTTTTCTGGGATTCAGGGAAAAGAGGGCCGAACCGCGAATGCTTGTGTGTTCTTTCGTTGCCGCTCTTACTCTGAACCCGGTTTGGGGTCGATGGAGTTTATAGGCGGGCCCAGGAGGGTTAGTTATAGAGTCTATAGGTCCTCAGAGGGTGAGGGCGCATATATTAGTGTGTGTGTATATGTATATATATATATATATTGTATTTGTATATTTATATATTTATGGGTATACATATATGTACGTATAGAATGCCTTTTTAATATTTGGTGCGTGTGTACATTTGGGGGGTGTCCTTATGGGATGGCAAAGATAGATCTCTGGGTGCCCACTGGACCTGGTTACTTGCAGTGGCTTGGAGGCGTTGAGGTCTTAGAGGGTGGTCTTCATTAACCCGCTACGCTTCAGTTGCTCACTATTCCTTCAACAAAAGCAATGCAAGGCCCCCCACAGGGACCAAATGGCTGATAATCTTGGTCCCACCCCAGCCCCAGACGGGCCACATGGCGAATAGCATTGGTCCCGAAGGGACCGAAAGGCCAATAGCACTGATCCCGGAGGGACCGAAAAGCAAATAGCATTGGGAGGGACCGACTAGCTAATAACATTGGTTCTGGAGGGGCCGAAAAACTAATAACATTGGTCCCGGAGGGACCGCAAGCTAATCACCTTCATCCCGGAGGGAACATATGTCCGGAGGGACCGAAAATCCAATAGCATTGGTACCGAGAGGGACCGAAAACCTTAAATGGTTTAAGTCTACATATTATCTAGACCCAGCAGTAACCCAGGAACAAAAAGGGTGCCCTGTTGGGTTTAAGGGGAATATAAGGGAAGCCCAACCCAAAACAAAAGAAATAAGGGCGTTCTCCGGGTCCTAGATGTAGAGCGGGTTTAGGGTTTAGGGTCTTGCGACTTGCCCTGGCGATCTCATCAGGGTTTAGGGTTTAGGGTTTAGGGTTTAGGGTTTAGGGTTTGGGGTTTGGGGTTCGACATGCCACTAAGGCTGCGACGATGGGAGGAGTGCACCCAAATCGGAAAGCAGCAGGGAACGACGAGGGCGCCTGAGCACAGAGGGAAGGTTCCATGCTGTTGCCCCAAATGTAAAGCCTAAACCCTAAACCTAACCCTAAAAAGCTCTTGCGGTCTTGGAGGTCTCGCACAGTGCTACTTCTTCAAAGTGATCGAGTGCCAGCGAACTCGGGAATGTAGAAACCCTAAACCCTAAACCCTAAACCCTAAACCCTAAACCCTAAACCCTAAACCCTAAACCCTTTCTCCAATCAGCCCTGGGTTGAACACCACGTTGATTGAGGCACAGGGGAGTCGCTGCTGTCTGAGAAACTTCATGGGTAGTGAGCCGCCTGGGATTGTGCTTGGGCTTGGGCTTTTCACGGGAAGGGGGTTTAGGGTTTCTAGGATGCCCAGTAGTACCCTTGTTCCCCTTTTTTGGGGGGTTTCGGTGCCCTTATGAGCCCCTTTTTAACAAAAAGGGTTTCCTGCTTAATCCCAGGTTACTGGGCAACCTAGGTTTCATGGTAGCCCAGTAACCATATTATGATAACGCCTAGGTTACTGGGCGACCTAGGTTTAGGGTTTAGGGTTTAGGGTTTAGGGTTTAGGGTTTAGGGTTAGGGTTTAGGGTTTAAGGGTTTAGGGTTTATGGTTTGGGGGTTGGGGGTTGAGGGGTTCGAAACGACTGAGGGAGAGACGCGCCCAGAAGCAGGACAAGCTGGGACAGCAGGGCCGGCCTTGGATTCGGGTCTAGTGGGTCCAGGCTTCAGGGTTTAGGGTTTAGGGTTTAGGGTTTAGGGTTTAGGGTTTAGGGTTTAGGGTTTAGGGTTTAGGAGTTTCTTCGGTGCAGGGCGGAAGTCTGGAGGGCTGACCACCCTCTGAAGTTTACAGTCGTGATATGGGGGGGGTTTCCGACTATAGGGGTATATACCCTTTTGGGGGGTCCCATCATAAGGATCGTACTAGTTTGGGGTATAGTAAGGGTACCCCCCATTTTTTTGAAAGTACCCACATATGTAGTACGGGGTCTTAGTGAAAACGAAAAAACCCAAAATTCCCATTCTATATGAAAGGCACCAGAATATCATGGAAAGGGCACCCTTTTTGGGGTTGCCTACTTACTACCTGATAAGGGAACCTTGAGCCCCCAAAAATGGGCAGAAGGGTACCAATGTACACCCGAACCTGAAAACCTGAGCCCTAAACCCTAAACCCCAAACCCCAAACCGTAAACCCTAAATCCTAAACCCTAAACCCTAACCAAGTAGATTACTTGTCCTGAGATGCTGGCTCGCAGAGCTGGGGGTCTGCCGGGTCACCTCCCATCAGGAATAGTGTCGTCCGTACAAGCTGTGGAGTTGAAAAACTCACCCTAAACCCTAAACCCTAAACCCTAAACCCTGAACCCTGCACCCTGAACCCTGAACCCTAAACCCTAACCCTAAACCCTAAACCCAAAACCCTAAACCCGAACCCTAAACCCTAAACCCTAAACCCTACCGCCCTACCCCCTTTCAACAAGCTCCTCAACCCCTTCATCTCCAAGCGCGTGAATCTGAGGACTACTGTCAGAAAGCGAGCCGGGCAGCGCCCGAAGCAGCCGCAAACTCCTGATCCGCCATGGTCTCCCTTGTTTATCCCTAAAACCTAAACCCTAAACCCTAAACCCTAAATCCTAAACCCTAAACCCTTCCTTGGGGACCGAATGAACTGAGAGTTGGGGGGGCATATAACCTTACACCACTGTAATTCCAGTTACGGCATATGAACCACAAACCCTTTTAGGGTTCATTTGGTCCCCAAGGTTGTTACAGGTCTGAAGGGTTTGAACCCTTGAACCCTCGGACCCTAGACCCTGGTTTCGGTGGGATAACTGTTATGTGGGAGGCTCCAATTATTTTTCAGGGGGCCAATTGATTTCGCTGGATTACACGAAAAGGGTCCATAATTCAAAGAATCCGCGAGGGTTCGGTCATATTGGGCTGAATATTATGATAATCTCCGGCATTCTCCGGCTAAACGCAAAACAGAAGCGTTCTGGTGCGCAGGCCCTTGAGTGCACAGTTCAGCGGGTGCAGAAGACACATGCCCACCGTAGTCAAGCCGTCTTGCTCTTTTGTCGCAGCGTGTGCGCGCAGCGGTGTGGGCAAGTACTTTTTGCAGCCCGGTGCCAGCGGTCACAGCTGGCTGAAGATGTACGGCACCGGGACCTCCTCCACCGGATCACTGCTGCAGTTGTGCTCCTCCACCTGGTCGTTTGCAGGCGGCCCAGGCGCCATGCTGAGGGAAAGTCTTGCCTCGGCTCCCGGCAGCGTCTTGGCCTCAAAGGCCAGGAGACTGGCCCGGTCGGCTAGGGTGTGAAGCTCGCTGCTGGGGTCCTCCTCTGCCCTTAGCGCCACCACGCGGACGCCGAGGATCTGTGTGGCCAGGGCCATTACCTCCACCATGCTGGTGCTGGGTGCCACGGTCAGCATGGTGCTGCAGGGCCCATTGGGGTTGTCGATCTTTGGCTGGGCTCGGTGTACCTATGCTCCCCTTAGAACCTTAAGAAACAAATATTTTTAAATATCCTCTTGGGTTGTATATGAACAAAAATAAAAAATATTCCCAAGGGAAATAGGTACATAGAGGCGCAGGTCTGCTGAAACCGGGGGCCTGGCCACAACGGGATCGATCTTCCAGAGCTCGTAGTCGGAGCCGGGGGGAAAGGCCAACAGCCGCGGCACTCCACCAGCGGCCTTCGGAATTCGGACAGTCACTCGCCCGGTCCACTCCACCTCCGTTCCCTGCAAGCTGCTGCAGGCCGCCTCGCCGCGGACTGCCACAAGAATCATTCCGAGCCGGTGCGCCTCGGAAGAGATGGAAAACTGGGGCGCGACGTGTGCGCACGATGTGCGGAGTCTGGCTGTGAACTCCAAATGGTTCCCGTCAAGCGACAGAGACGGCGAAGGCTTCGCAAGGATGGTGTACGGGGCACCAAACCTCGCGCTGACGTTCGCCAGCGCTGCCGCGTCGTAGTACTCGTAGGGCGCGCAGGCGGCCGCGGCCGCAACGCAGCACAGAACCAGTGCGGGCGCCAGCCACATGGCTGGAGGCGGCTATGACCCTCCTCACCCTAAACCCCAAATCCTAAACCCCAAACCCAAAACCCCAAACCCTAAACCCCAAAGAATCAGCTGGGAAATGTTGCGGGAATAGTATTCAAAAGAAACACTCTGATAACAAGTATACTTGTTCATGGTTGGGATAGTATGAAAAATTTAGTTTGTTATTCCTTGTTGGGTTTTAAGTGCCCTTAGAAATGCAAAATGTTACTCAACTATGACAAAGTATAATGCTCTGACTCATCACGACCATTGTCTAGAAAGCAAGGAGTCTACATTGCTACAACTGGTGAGGGTATACCAGGCTCCTTTTGGTCACTTCTCGAAATCATGGCCCCTTTTTGGGTACCCTAAATATTCGGGTATAATTGTATCCTCCAAAGGGGCCACAATCTAGAGAACTGACCATATAGACTTGTCGCCAGTGCTGTCCTGTTTTGGGGGGGATGCTCGGAACAAAAAACAATGCTACTCCATGTGGCGCTGCAAAGGGGGAGGAAAGCTCCCCTCAACCCTACAACCCTCCGGCCTAAAAACCCTACAAACCCCCAAACCCGGTATACCCTCTAAATGATGACCCTTAAAACCCTAAACCCTAACCCTAAACTTTTTAACCCTAAACCCTAAACCCCAAACCCTAAACCCCAAACCCCAAACCCCAAACCCCAAACCCCAAACCCCAAACCCTAAACCCTAAACCCTAAACCCTATCATCCCTGGCACTGGGCTTCTTGAGCTCCTCTGGGTGCATGCCACCAGCGGTCAACGCCTGGCCACACAGGCGATCGGTCGGTTTGAGGGTTTAGGGTTTAGGGTGTAGGGTTTAGGGTTTAGGGTTTAGGGTTCAGGGTTCAGGGTTCAGGGTTCAGGGTTCAGGGTTCAGGGTTCAGGGTTCAGGGTTCAGGGTTCAGGGTAGCCTCTTTCTTGGAGGTTCATGGCACTTTTCACTGCACTTGTAAAGGGTTGAGGGGTTTTGGAGGTTCTAGGGTCTGGGGCTTTAGGTTTTAGGGTCTACTTGGAGGTTCATGGAACTTATTAACGAAAGAAAGCTGTAGTTATAGCTGCACTCATAACCATATTAGGGCACTTAATGGGGCTTGTAAGTGTGTTATAAGTACAGATATAATTGGCTCATAAGTACCATGAACCTCCAAGTAGGGTTTGTAGGCTTGATAGGGTTTAGGGATTGTAGGGTTTGTAGGGGTTGTAGGGTTTGTAGGGCTTGTAGGGCTTGTGGGGTAGGCAGGGCTTGCAGGGCTTGTAGGGTCTATAGGGTTTAAAGGATTTATAGGGATGAGGATGTATGGGCTAGGGTTTGAGCTTAGGGTTTAGGGTTTCGGGCTGAGGGCTTCGGGTTTAGGATTTCGGGCTTATGGTCTAGAGTTCCAAGTGTAGGCCTATGAGTTGGGTCCCTTGTTATAGAACCCTGATGTACACTACAAAGTAAGGGCCCATACTTCGGATCCCTATAAACAAGGGTGAGGGACCATACCTCGGATGCAGGGTTTCGGGTCTAGAGGGTTTCGGTTTTGTTTTTCGGGTTTAGGGTTTATAAGGTTTAGGGTGTCTAGGGTGAGGGTTTCATTAGGGCTGCTTTAACCCTAAACCCTAAACCCTAAGCCCTAAACCCTAAATTGGGGCTATCGATGCTTTTGCTGCGACATATCTCCCACAGCCGAACTTTCCCTGAAGCTACAAAGCCAGGATTCGGGTCTAGGGTTTAGGGTTTAGGGTTTAGGGTTGAAAAAACCCCGACCCCCTGAAGGGGAACTCTGAAACAGGAATCAGGGTCTGGATGTGGGCGCGTCCGACCAAGCCTCGTACATCTCAGAAGGTCATACATAAGTTTTTGAGAGCGCAGGCACCCATTCCCTACCCTAAACCCTAAACCCTAAACCCTAAACCCGAAACCCTAAACCCTAAACCCTTTAACCCTAGTAAGCCTGAGGGTTCCCCCAAAGTGCCAGAAATCCGTCTGGCGCCGGAGCACAGCGGCCTTAACCCTTTAGACCCTAGTCCCCAAACCCTCAACTTATAGGGTTTTTTAAAGGGAGGGGGGGTTCATAGGGTTGAGGGTTTAGGGTGCAGGCTTTAGGGTTTAGGCTCAAGGGGGTATGTAACCCAAGGTTGCCACTGATACTCCCCACTACTCCCTAAGGCTCCCTAAACTTTGCTAAGGTTCCCTAGGCACCCACCCCCCCCCCCCCCCATGAAGCCCCCTCCCTTAAGAACCCGAACCCCAAACCTAAACCCCCTAAACCCTCTGGTGTTGCAAGTCGGCAGTAAGCCACTAAGTGCCAGGGTCAGCTCCCCCGCCCCACTGAATTTAGGGTTACGCAGGGCTTCCAGGATGTTTAGGGGGCCTAATACAGGTCCTGAACAAAGCCGCTCCCGAAGCCCTAAACCCTAAACCCTAAACCCCCTAAACCCTAAACCCTAAACCCTGACTGTACTGACGGGCCTGCTTCCGCTCTGCAAGCTTCTCCTCCAAGTAGCCTGGCGTAACCAGGCAAGAGAGCCGAATCCAGCCTCTCTCAGCAAACGGCCCCTACACCCCCTAAGCGCTAAACCCCTAGCTCCAAACTCCTAAACCCTAAAGCCCTAAACCCCTAGACTCTGAACTCCTAAACCCTAAACCCTAAACCCCTAGACTCTAGACTTCTAAACCATAAACCGCTGGACTCTAAACTCCTACACCCTAAACCCTAAACCCCTAGACTCTAGACTCCTAAACCCTAAACCCTCAACCGCTCTTGAGGCCTGGGTTGAAAGTTTGGTGGTTCGGGGTCGATCTTGGACGATTGGGAGACACCTTGAGTGCGAGACTCACCCTGACGCCCCAGA
Source organism: Symbiodinium natans (assembly GCA_905221605.1). Taxonomy (NCBI): domain Eukaryota; class Dinophyceae; order Suessiales; family Symbiodiniaceae; genus Symbiodinium; species Symbiodinium natans. Next base: position 374,065 of record CAJNDS010002174.1, on the reverse strand, counting down.
CCCTGAACCCTCACTTGGGTTTAGGGTTTAGGGTTTAGGGTTTAGGGTTGAGGGTTTCGGGTTTCGGGGTTTAGGGTTTAGGGTTTAGGGTTTAGGGTTTTGGATCTACCCCCCTAAACCCGAAACTCTGATACTTAAGCCCCCGCTGCTCAGGCCTCCATCCTACAGCCGCCGTTGTCTTCGGTAACAAAACTGCGACTGGCGAAAATTGAAGGTTTAGGATTTATAGTCTACTTGGAGGTTCATTGTACTTCTTAACCAAGTATACCTGTACTTATAACTGTACCTATAACCATGTTGAGGCACTTCAGGGGCTTCGCCCTCCACCTCAGCACGAAAGCAACATCCTGTCCCTTTGTCCGTGCCAGGTGGCTTTGCGCCAGGCCACTTCTGGCATAGGCATCCTGGGGCTGGTCTGAAACCCGTAGAGGACTTAGAGCTTCTAGAGTTTAGGGTTTAGGGTTTCGGGTTTAGGGTTGAGGGTTTCGGGCACTACCGAAAAACGCGGTTTAGGGTTTAGGGTTTAGGGTTGAGGGTTTAGGGTTTAGGGTTTAGGGTTTTGGGCTTAGGGTTTAGGGCTTAGGGCACGGGGATCACCGGATAGCACGCTGCCCAGCATGGCTTTTGTTCATGAGGCTGCTGGCATTCGTAGGGAGGGACAGCAAGGGTCCCTAAGCAAGAACAATCCTCGACCTCAAACCCCTAGCCGAGCCCCACTAAGCCCTACAGCCTCCCACCCTAAACCCTAAACCCTAAACCCTAAGCCCTAAGCCCTAAGCCCTAAGCCCTAAGCCCTAAGCCCTGAAAGGGGGGAGAACACAGTGTGCTCCCCTGTGCTCATGATCTATGAATGTTTGATCGTGAGAAAAGAACTACGTAACTACGCTTCCATTTGGGGAATTCGGATTTCTGGTCAGGGTGGGGGTACTCAGGGGGCTTCTGGTTGCTGCTGTTGTGAGAAATGGTGCGTGACTCTTATGGTAGTTACATGGCCCCTCCGTATGGGCCCTTAAAAGGGTTTAGGGTTTAGGGTTTAGGGTTTAGGGTTTATACCCCTGATATACCCCAGCCCCTACGGAACTGAATCCCAAACACTCAACCCAAAAGCTTGTCCAACGCTGCCCGAGTGCCTGAAACTCCGCGCTCTGGCCCTCGCCCATGGCTCCTGCTCCACAAGAGCTGCGTAGTTCCGTGTTTTTCGTGGTTTAGGGGGTCGCCCTAATGCCCTATACGGTGCAAGTCCCTGTGTTTAAAACAACCCCGAACTCCGAGCTCTGCGCCCGACGTGGGGAAGGCTAGGCAGGCGGGGAGAAGATCTGTAGCAACTTTATATCAAGGTTTAGGGTTTAGGGTTTAGGGTTTAGGTTTAGGAACCCCCCCCAAAAAAAAATAAAACGATAATCTTCCTTATAAGGGAAATGTACGGATTTTGTCTTTCTATTTGTTGAGTGTTTAGAAGCAAATAGTAGTACAGCGGATAGACAGGGGCCAGGCTCTTCAAGAGAACCAAAAAGACAACGAGCAATGCTTCCGAAAAATGCCAACGCTCGCACGTTTACACTCGTACTGGTTGGTAGTATTGAGTAAACCTCTGTGAAGCTGGACAGAGCGTTCTCGTCAACAGCGTTTCCCAGGCTTGAGAATTCCTTCCGGCTCCAGAAGAGCCCAGGTCTCGTCGAGAAGTCGAAAGGAGTCCTCTTCGGAGAACCCCTTTTGATTGAGCTTCTCGAACTGTGCCGCCATCATACTGGGGAAGAAGAATGCCCGCGTCTCCATTTCCGAAGTCCAAGGAGGACTCGGACAGGGATGCCCAGGAGAACCGGCCGCGGATGCCGCAGCACCCTTCCCAGCCGCTCGCGGAGGTGGCAGAACCACCGCAGGAGTGGGTGGGCGGTCGCCCCGGCGGAGTCACCGTCGGCTGCACCCGCAGGCTTGCTTCCAGTCTTACCTCCACCCTTCGCAGGGTCGCCATGCTCAGCGGAAGAATCAAAAGCGTACGACACAAACTGCACGAAGATGCAAGTCACAGCAAGGCGACCACAGTCACCCTAAACCCAAAACCCAAAACCCAAAGCCCAAGACCCTAAACCCTAAACCAAAAGCATAGAATGGCAAGACACAAAATAGCCTACTACCTAAGCCCTTGTTGGGCATGAACCCAAAATCATCCGAAACCCGCTTGGGGGGTACACTCAACCCTGGGCAAGATTTGTCCCAAACCTCCCCCCCCCCCCAGCACCCTTAACCCAAAACCCAAAGCCCTAAACCCTCAACCCTAAACTAAATCCAAAACCCTAAACCCTGAAACCTTAACCCTAAATACCGAAAACAAATCCCAAACCCTAAGCCCTGACACCTAAACCCTAAACCCTAAACGCTAAACCCTAAACCCTAAACCCTACACCCAACACCCCCCGAACCAGCAGCAGAGGCGGAGGGTCCGTGGACTGGTCTTTGGAACAGACGAAGATTACCTGGTTGGAGGGCTTGGGGTTTAGGGTTTAGGGTTTAGGGTTTAGGGTTTAGGGTTTAGGGTTTAGGGTTTAGGGTTTAGGGTTTAGGGTTTAGGGTTTAGGGTTTGGGCCTTCAACTTTAGAGCCCTAAATCAAGCGTCTTAGCCCACTGTCCTAGACCGGTAAGTAAACCCATCATGCCTCGAAAATCAGCTGCTCGTATCCTCACCCTTCGTATTTGGTAGCCTAGTAAGCATGTTACAAGAAAGTGTACTTTTTCGGGTTGGCCATTCTTTGCAAGGGAGCCTAGAACACAAACAGGTACCCCGGGGCTGCCAAGCATATCAAGCCGGGTTCAGGGCAACAGTTTGCTGTGTGTACATCTGGGGTGTGCTTTTGTGGGAGACTAGCAATCAAGATCCTACCCTGTATAGCCAATCGATCAAACAAAAGCCCCCAAACCCTAAACCCTAAACCCTAAACCCTAAACCCTAAACCCTAACCCTAAACCCTAAACCCTAAACCCTAAACCCTAAACCCTAAACCCTAAACCCTAAACCCTAAACCCTAAACCCTAAACCCTAAGCCCTGGACCAAGAAACCCTGAACCCCAAACCCTACGAACCCGAGGTTGAGGTGTCGGAGGTTTTGGAGCAGCATGATCGACAAGGGAGATTACCTTTTGCTGGGTTGCCTAGTAAGCAAATTTGTGTCTTCGGGCTTAGGGTCTGAAAAAACGGTACCCTTTTGGGGGTCTGGCTACTTTATACCGGAACCTTGAACCAATAACCCAGAAAAAGGGCAACAAGGCACCGCAGTGCTATCAAGCAGAGCTACCTCCGAGGATCTACCAGAGGCAGAAGAAATCTCCCACGTGTTTTCGGACATCCGCAATGCCCAGCCCATAGGGGGATTTTCCCAAAAGTAGGGCTCCCATTGGGAGTAGTAAAGTACCGCAGTTTATAGAAAGACGCTACCTGAACCCGCTACCCGGTACCCTGAAAGCGGCCGCCTCCCCTCCCTCCCGCCCAACAAGGTTTAGGGTTTCGGGTTTAGCATTTAGGGTTTGGGGTTCTCAACCATAAATACTCAAAGAAGCTCTGGAGTAGGACCCAGGGTTTGGTGCAAAGGGTCTACCGGGTATGAGATGGTAAACCTACTCCGCAAGCCTTGAACTACCTGATCTGGCTTCTCCAGCCGTAACCTCGAAACCCTAAACTCTAAGCCCTGACGACACCCCGCACCTCCCCCCCAAAAAAAAACAGAAGCAGAACAAAAACACAACATATAAAATGTACATATATATATATATACATATACATATATATATATATTTTTTTTTATAAGCCTACCACCCCCCCCCCCCCCCACAAAAAAACATATATATATATATATATGCTCACCCCCCCCCCCTCGACAGACCCCGGAAGCAAAAAAAGGCTGAGGGCGCGACGGACAGCATAGCTGCACACAGTAGCCAGACACGTTAACACACAATAGAGCATATTTTTTTCGATTAGTACGGCTTTGTGTTCGCAATGAAAGATGCAGACAGATGTGAGAAGGACGCATGCTGTAAGGACCTGAACAATTTGCTCGACATCGTGGATTGCTATTAATTTTAATAAGGTTGCTCTTAGTTTTACTTGGGTTCCTATTAAGTTTATTAGGATTCATAGGCTTCGTATGAGTTCAATAGGAATCCTATTTAAATCAATAGGAACCCCATTAAAATGAATGAGAACCCTATTGAAATTAAGACGAGTCTTTTTTGAAAACTTAGTAAGAATCCTAGTACAATTAATAAGAACCTGGTTGAAATACGTAGAAGCTCCTATTAAAATTTCTTGGCGTCCTAAATTCAGAGGAACCATAGGAAGGCCATTCAAATGAATAGGAACCCTTTTGAATTCATAGGAATGCTCTTAAAATTAATAGGAACCCTACAAAAGAATCTATGAATTCTTTTTAAGAGTAACAGGAATCCGTGTAACATGAAGATGAATCCTATGAAAGGATTAAGAGGCGCCAATAAAATTCTATAAAAAGTAATGTGGACCCTTCAAAACTTAAAACACTAAGAGTCGTACTGTTAGAATTATAATAAACACTATTAAAACATTTAATTAACAGGATTGCTAAAAAAAACAAATGAGAGTTTCAATAACATTACTTCGAGTCCAATTGAAATGAATAGGGAACAGGATTTAAAAATATAATCGGAGCACTGTGGAATCTAGTAGGAATCCTATGAACATTATTAGGAATCCTGTCAAAATGAATGAGCAACCCTGTTAAAATGAATACGAAGCCTATTCCAATTAATCAGAAGCCGTTTTAAATGAATAGGAAGCTTGTCAAAGCAAAAGGAACCCAATTAGAAATTGTAAGACATCTTATGAAAATGAATAAGAAGCCTATTGAAATTAATAGGAATATGTATAAAATTTGTTATGAAGCTTTGTAAATTTCTAAGACTTTTATTAAAACTAACTAGGAAGAAGAATGTTATTACAATTACTCAGAATCGTATTCCAATTATTTGGCATTTGATTAAAATGAATAGGAATCAATATTAAACCCAATAAAGTCCTTTAACAGGCATCCTTTAAAATCTAATACGAACCCCATTAAACAAATACAGGAATCCCATTGCCATTGAAAATCACTTAGAATGCTAGTAAAATGATTAGGAGTCTTGTTAATTAAATAAGGACTCCCGTTAAAGTGAACAGGAGTATTATTAAATTCAATAGGCAGCCTAAAACATAATAAGGAATCATATAAGAACCCCTGAAAAACTCTTATCAAAAATCCAGTTTCTAAAAATCCAAAAATCCAAACATCCAAACATCCACCCCAAAGGTTTGGGTTTTTGGAAACTCGAGCGGGAGCCTCAAAATCCAAAAATCGAGCAAATTCCTCGAGTTTCCAAAATTCCAAAAATCCAAAAAAATCCACCCCAAGGTTTGGAATTTTGGAAACTCGAGGAATTTGCTCGATTTTTTGATTTTGAGGCTCCCGCTCGAGTTTCCATTTTCATATTTCTCATGAGTGTAGAACCCCTAAAAGAATCTCACCAAAACCTGAGTTTCCAAAAATCCAAAAATCCAAAAATCCCAACCCAAGTTTCGGATTTTTGGAAACTCGAGGAATTTGCTCAAAATCCAAAAAAACCCAAAATTCCTCGAGTTTCCAAAATTCCAAAAATCCAAAAATCCCAACCCCAGTTTCGGATTTTTGGAAACTCGAGGAATTTGCTCAAAATCCAAAAAAACCCAAAATTCCTCGAGTTCCCAAAAATCCAAAAATCCAAAAACCCAAGTTTCGGATTTTTGGAAACTCGAGGAATTTGCTCAAAATCCAAAAAAACCCAAAATTCCTCGAGTTTCCAAAAATCCCAAAGTCAAAAAACTCCACCCCACTCGAGGAATTTTGGGTTTTTTTGGATTTCGAGGCCCCCGCTCGAGTTTCCAAAAATCCGAAACTTGGGTTGGGATTTTTGGATTTTTGGATTTTTGGAAACTCGAGGAATTTTGGGTTTTTTTGGATTTTGAGCAAATTCCTCGAGTTTCCAAAAATCCGAAACTGGGGTCGGGATTTTGGGATTTTTGGATTTTTGGAAACTCGAGGAATTTTGGGTTTTTTGGATTTTGAGCAAATTCCTCGGGTTTCCAAAAATCCGAAACTGGGGTTGGGATTTTTGGATTTTTGGAATTTTGGAAACTCGAGGAATTTTGGGTTTTTTTGGATTTTGAGCAAATTCCTCGAGTTTCCAAAAATCCGAAACTGGGGTTGGGATTTTTGGATTTTTGGATTTTTGGAAACTCGAGGAATTTTGGGTTTTTTTGGATTTTGAGCAAATTCCTCGAGTTTCCAAAAATCCGAAACTTGGGTTGGGATTTTTGGATTTTTGGATTTTGGAAACTCGAGGAATTTTGGGTTTTTTTGGATTTTGAGCAAATTCCTCGAGTTTCCAAAAATCCGAAACTTTTTTTTGGAGTTTTGGATTTTTGGAAACTCGAGGAATTTTGGAGTGGTGCTCTTCCCCCCCCCCCCCGCTTCCTGGACAGATCGGAAATACAATTCCGGGGTCTGTCGAGGGGGGGGGGGGTGACCATATATATATATAGCTGTCAGCCGACTCTTTTGCGGCTAAAGACGGGGTCAAGTAACATCAATCTGTCGGGGTGTAGACTTAGGGTTTCGGGTTTAGGGGTGGTACCCATACAGAAACAGAAACCTCCACATATGCAAAGCCAGTAGTATGCTGGCAAATCAAGGATGTCAGCGGGAGGGATGCAGAATGACGCGTCGCTGCTAACGACCACGATGATGTCTTTCCATGGTTCATCGCTTGGGATGCATGTCATCATGAGGGCCATGGCCTTTGCGTTGGCGTCACACTCCCCCATTTAGGGGGTATGTCGCCAAATCCGGATGCGATCCCATGCCTCCCGGGTCCGATGTCGTCTTGAAGCCCGCTGGGCGAGACGACTCTGATGTAACCGAGGCATCGGATCTCGGTTTAGGGTTTAGGGTTTAGGGTTTAGGCAGGGTTTAGGGTTTAGGGTTTAGGGTTTAGGGTTTAGGGTTTAGGGTTTAGGGTTTAGGGTTTAGGGTTTAGGGTTTAGGGTTTAGGGTTTAGGGTTTAGGGTTTAGGGTTTAGGGTTTAGGGTTTAGGGTTTAGGGTTTACGAGTCTGCCTTTGCACTGGATGACAGCTTCTGCCATGAGGCCATGGCGTTGGATGAGTCAATGAGCACCAGGTACCGCACATGCTCCCTATCGCCCTTCTTCAGATCGTGACAGCCCATCCGAGGCAAATCGGAAACTTCTAACCCAAGCAATCTATCCTAAACCCTAGACCCTACAGCCCTAAACCCTAAAGCCCGAAACCCCAGAGCCTAAAGTAAGAAGCGACACTCACCGAGTCCCTGATCCGCAAACTCCCAACCCTCCTATGACCCCCCTTCTGCCCCCAGACACAAGAAGAGATTAAACCCTAAAACCTTGAACCCCAGAAACCCTACCAAAACCCTAAACCCTAAAGCCCAGCCCTGAACCCTAAACCCGAAATTCCACAACTGCAAGAGACCCTTAAACCTCAAAAGCCATAGCCCCACAAACAAACCATATAAAATCCCAGAGAGTCGTCCATATGCCCCCAGACGCAAAAGAAGCTTAAACACAAAAAAACAAACCCAAAACCCTGAAACCCTAGACACTAAACCCTAAACCCTAAACCCCAAACCATAGCCCAAAAACCAGAGCGCCGTCCATAAGGGCCAGACCGAGGTATCCGGGGCCGCGCACGAACCCAAACTACAATGCGACGGCACTGGGAGCCAAATGCGGTTCAGGGTTTAGGGTTTAGGGTTTCGGGTTCAGGGTTTCGGGTTTAAGGGCTTAGGGCAAAGTATTAGGGCCTTGGGGTTAAGGGCTTTAGATGTTGAAGGGCTTGAGGGGCTTCCAAGGTTGGGCTTCAGTGCATCCCTACTCCCCACACACCCCTACATGGGCAGATTTTGTCGGTAGGACTTGACATTGGGATTCTGTCTTGCGGAATTGAGTGCCCAAAGAGGGTCTAAACCCTAAACCCTAAACCCTAAACCCGACACCCGACACCCTAAACAGAACCCCAACTGCAAATCTTGAAGGTCTATACCGCTTCAATGCTGCCGCTTGCAGCTCTCAACGACCTTCGCGTCCAATTCACCACCTAAAGCAGCTAAACCAAGCGGCAGCTAAACCCCAAACCCCAAACCCTAAACCCTAAACCCAGATGGTTGCACTTCGGGGTGCCCTAAATAGACCCCAAAGTACTGGAGTCCTCCCTAAACCCTGAACCCTAAACCCTAAACCCGAAACCCTAAACCCTAAATCCTAAACCCTAAACCCTAAACCCTGAAGCGCTCATTTTCCTGCAGGAGAATGTTTCTCCACGGTGAGACCCTGAACGTCTGAGCTCAAGGGGATTTGCAGGGACTTTGAGATTGTCGGGTTTCGGGGTTAGGGTTGAGGGTTGAGGGTTTAGGGTTTAGGGTTCAGGGTTGAGGGTTGAGGGTTTAGGGTTGGGATGTTCCCCTTATACTAACAGTCCTTAATAGGGGTCACGGTAACTTTTTCTTGGTTCCTGAAACCAGTAATTGGGAGGCAGGGGGCTGGATGTGCTAAGAAGCCCCGCGAGCTCAGGTTTATTCCCACTGGAATTGCCATGCTACTTGCGTCCGATATGAAGAACCAACGCAGGGCGAATGGCTGAGCGCGTTTAGGATAGAGGGTTTCGTGGGTTTGGCAGTGGAATTGCGCAACGCGGACTTCGGTATGACCTTGGGGTATATGTTGCGCATCGTGGTATGTGTGTGGGTGGATGTCAAGATTGTTGTTCCTTTTTTGGATCCCTATTCTAATACAGCACCCTACCTTTGGAGTAGACCCTGGAAAAAAAAGTATATACTTTTTAGGTATAAGTAGCTATAATAGGAACCCAGAACCAAAAAAATGTTAAGTACAGTGCTCCAAAACCCAGGCACCTAATATGTAAGATACCCCAAAAGGGATCATGATTTTGACAAGCAGCCGTGCCATGGCAGCTTAAGGTTTGGGAAATGTGTAGGGTTTAGTTTAGGGTTTAGGGTTTAGGGTTTAGGGTTTAGGGTTTAGGGTTTAGGGTTTAGGGTTTAGGCTTTAGGGTTTAGGGTTTAGGGTTTAGGGTTGAGTTTCTAGTAGTTCAGGCGGCCGTAGCAGACATGCACTGCCACTGCGTGCAGGCGCATGGCAACTTCTGACTCTCTACTCTTTGCTCAAGAACCCCCCCAGAAAGCAAACATGAAAATCTCTGCATTGCCCTTATATGGAGGAGTAGCTTATATATACATATATGTATATACATACATAATATATATGTATGTATGTATATATATATATATACTCTCTTTTTTGGGGGGTTCTTTAAGCAATCAGTAGCTATGCGGTTTGCTGGGGGGAAGGTGATGTCAAGGAGATTTTGCTGTAGCGAGCCTACACCCTGAAGCTTCCGACCAGCAGAGAGTCCCAAATCATGGGCGCCCTCCTGCTTTCCACTGCGGATATCTATCTTATAGCTGCTGAGCTCATAAGCCCCCAAAAAGTGTACACTTTCAGTTCTATAGGAGATTTTAGCACCCCAAAAAGTGTAAAGTGCGCCCACTCAGCTACGGAGCATTAGAGGGCCCCTTAAGGCTTCCTTAAGGTTCCCTAGGCACCTGCGTACCCCTTCCTTTCAGGACCCTATACCCCTAAACACGAAACCTAAACCCTAAACCCTAAACCGATAAGATTGGCCTACAATTTCCTCAGCTTTGAGGCCTGTTTCGGAGTTTTGAGAGGCTTTGGTTTGGGGAGGTTGATATCTAGGTTGGCTTAGGGTTTTGGGCTTAGGCTTAGAGTTTCGAAGGACACTCAGGATATGCTGTTCAGTCTGGGCATGTTGAGACGACCCTCAAAACTAAACCCTAAACCGCCTAAACCCTAAACCCCAAGCCCTAAACCCTAAACCCTAAACCCTAAACCCTAAACCCTAAACCCTAAACCCTAAACCCTAAACCCCAGGTTTTGGCCATGAGGCGATCGATTCCCCTGCTGCGAGGCAGTCAGGTGACGAAATTCGAAGCCGAGCCCTTGGGATGCTGGGTTTAGGGTTTAGGGTTCAGGGTTTAGGGTTCAGGGTTTAGGGTTTAGGGTTTAGGGTTTAGGGTTTAGGGTTTAGGGTTTAGGGTTCAGGGTTTAGGGTTTAGGGTTTAGGGTTTGGGCTTAGGGAATTTGAGGGTTGCGTCACACCTTCCCCCATGAAATCACTTGGGCGACTTCTTCCGACTGCCCGCTGGCGGCCGTTGTCCTCGGGACAGCGCCGGCGAGTGGTCTCCAAGGGAAGTTAGCAGGTCCCTGCGTCTGGTCCCTTACCTTCTTTAAAGGCTCTGAAGTATGGGCCCTTGTTTGGGTTTGATAGGGGTATTTGAGGGGCCCCCAATATTGAGGGCCCGTACTAGGGGACCACGAAACTGCCCTTTCTGAGTGGTTCACGGTATTTGGAGCCTATTGCAGCCACTGGTGCTGTTGAGACTTGAATTTCCAGTCTCGGATGAACTGCCTTCGACGCTGCTCCCACTTGGATAAGCAACGGGAGCTGTACTCTTGATCTTCTCCGCATGAACCCTAAACCCTAAACCCTAACCCCATGCTGGGCGGTAAATTCGAAGGAGCCCGATTTGATGAAACGCGGCGTCGTGGCGCGTGGATGATGGTTGCAAACTTGCTTCTAGCTAGCGAAAGGGCGACAAATGGACATGGCTTTGGGATGACGCACTGTGAGCATCTGCCACGCAAGCCACGACTAGGCCCACTTGGAACACTCCACCTCCGGAATGGTAGTGGATCTGGCGGATTTTCATTCGTGCTGGCACGGAAAATACGTACTGGTAGGAAGACCGTCGAGGGCAACATGGCACTTTAGACAACACCCTACAAGCCCTACTCTAACCCTAAACCCTAAACCCTAAACCCTAAAATGCGCTGTTTTCCTGCTCGTGGTTCGATAAAAGCTGTCTCCTCGGCGGCTAGTGCCAACTGTTCCCAGAAGCTTACTTCTCACAGGGGTTTAGGGGTTTAGGGGTTTAGGGTTTGGGGTTTGGGGTTTGGGGTTTGGGGCTCTTACGACTCAACGGCCAAAGCACTCCGCTTGTCACCCAGAGGGTCCAGTTCTATTACTATTATGGTACCCAAAAACCATACTAAATAGGGTTTTGGGGTACCTAATTCCATTTTGGTACTACAAATGGACCCTCTGGGTCAGAGCCCAAACCAAAATGTATGGGTTTAAGCCGCCAACACTGACCCCTAAACCACAAACAATGAACCCTGCACCCCCCCCAAATCCTACTTAACGTTGGAGTACTTCACGGTGAGGCGTGCTGTTCGCTCTGTTACTCTCGAGGAAATCATGGCCCACCTCACTGCAAATTCGCCGCACCTAAGCAGCAAGGGCCGAACAGCTGCTAAACCCTAAACTCTGAAGCTAAGAGATGAAGGGTTTAGGGTTTAGGGTTTAGGGTTTAGGGTTTAGGGTTTAGGGTCTATACCCTAAACCCTAAACCGCTCAACGCTCAACGCCATGAAGCCCGAGGGCTACGTGGGCTAAGGGGCGGTTCAAGCGACTTCAATTCAATGTGAAAATGCATGTATACCTCTCTCTCGCTCGCGCTCTCTCTCTCTCTCTCTCCCTCTCTCTCTCTCTCTCTCTTCCTCTCCCTCTCTTCTCTCTTCTCATATATATATATATACACATAATATATATATATATATGTATGTAGACATATATATATATATTATATGTACATACATACCTGCACATAGAATGACGACATGTATGAATACGTCTCAGCGAGCATTTATGAGTCTGAGTACATAGATACACACAGACATACATATGAGTGCGCGGCTCTGCAATGTATGTAAGCATAATGCGAATGTGTATATATATATACATACCGGTAACTCCCTCACACATCCCAGACTTCGTATGAAGGATCACTTACGCAACACAGCTTCAGACACGCGCCCCCTTTTGCCTTCGGAGGAAGGGGCGGGTTGAGGGCCCGCGCAGAGCCTTTACTGCACTAAACCCTAAAGGCTAAACCCTAACCCTAAACCCTAAACCCTAAACCCTAAACCCTAAACCCTAAACCCTAAACCCTAAACCCTAAACCCTAAACCCTAAACCCTAAACCCTAAACCCTAAACTCTAACCCTAACACCTAAGCCCTAAGCCCGCTTTAGTTATAGGCACTCCGAGTCTCCGGGCTAGTCTTTGGAGCTCGAGGCCTCTTGCCTGTGGTGGCCTCGGAGTCGGTTCAGGGTTTAGGGTTTAGGGTTTAGGGTTTAGGGTTTAGGGTTTAGGGTTTAGGGTTTAGGGTTTAGGGTTTGGGGTCTCAGGTTAGGGCTTCGGGCTTCGGGCTTAAGAGTCTAGACTTCGAGGTTTGGGGAAGGGTTGCTTTGGGATACTTAGAGAAATCTAGGACTCCTGATGGTTCAGGGCTTTTAGAAGGATTAGGGTTTAAGGTTTAGGGTTTAGGCTTTAGGGTTTAGGGTTTAGGGTTTAGGGTTTGGGGTTTAGGGTATAGTTCAGGGCTTTTAGAAGGATTAGGTGTCCAGCGTCTCGGGGGGGGGGGGGGGGGGGTATCTTTGTTTCTTCATCCCCAGGGTCTATAGGGCCTAAACCCGAATACCCCTAGGGTTTAGGGTTTAGGGTTTGGGGTTTAGGGTTTAGGGTTTAGGGTTTAGGGGTTAGGGCAAGACTCGAAGACCGCATACCCTGAAACCTGAAAACCCTGAAAGGCCTCAACAGCTAGACCCTCAGAAACCCCAAAGCCCTCCATGCCTAAACCGCAGCCCCTGTAAAAAAAAAAATCACTCCAGCAGGCACCCAAGTTTCCTGAGAGGCCAGCCTCGGGACCCGAATGATTTGGTTGAGCTTCGGGGCTTCGGGCTTAGGGCTTTGGGTAGTTGAAACCCTAAACCCTAAACCCTAAACCCTAAACCCTAAAACCCTAAAGACTGAAACCCACGAAAGCAGCTAGCACCCTAAAGCAGCCAAAGCCGAAAGCCCAGCAGCTAAAACACGCAAGCACTAAAAACCAGGCCCGCCTAAAACCTACAGCCCCACATGCAAGACAAGCACCGAAACTCCAACAAAACCCTACAAGCCCCCTTTAACAATCGCCCGAGAACCCTAAACCAAACAGAGAGGTTAAACTCTGGGTCTCTCGCGGTCTTTGTGACTGTCTTTGTGACTGCCTGAAACTGACAAGAGATTCTGACGGAGGGGGGTTTGGGTTTTGGGGATTCAGGGCTTCTGGGCTTTCGGCTTGAACGGCATTTTAGGGGCTTTCTAGGGCCTCGTCATGGGGCTTCAGGCATTTCAGGGCTTTGAGGGTTTCAGGGCATAGTGTGGATGCTGCCTGAGCTTTGGAGTTTTGGGCTGAGGGTCAAGACTCAAGGCTAAACCCTAAACCCTAAACCCTAAACCCTAAGCCCTAAACCCTAAACCCTAAACCCTGAACCCTAAACCTTTCGGGGGTGTCGCAAGCAGGGTCTAAGCTGTTGGAGGCGCATCAGCTCCTGCCAAAATATCTGCGCCGTGAGCCCGGCACCCCATAAGCTCACGGTTTAGGGTTTCGGGTTTCGGGTTTCGGGTTTCGGGTTTAGGGTTTAGGGTTTTGAGTGGGTTCCCTGGGTACCTACCCCCTGAAGCTCCAATCCTTTCGGTGCCCTGTAAAGCGCGTGCGCAGGGACTTCTGCCAGGCCTGATTTCTTCCAGTACTGGAAGACGTCGGGCATCGGAGGAGGTAGTACCTGCGACAGGCACCAAGCACTGATGAAATCCTAGACCCCAAACCTGAAACCCCAAACCCTAAACCCCCAACACAAACAGCATCTTTTATTTGGTGACTGGACCCTGTCTCGGTCTTCGCGAGGTTCTACCCATACCCCCCCCCCCCCCCCTTCTCTTGAACCCCCCCCCCCCCTACCCGCCAATATACAAAACCCCCAATACACTATAGTATAACGATAATGGTGGATAATTAATATTAGGGGGAAGGGGGGGGTTATATTAGGGGGAGGGGATTACCCCCCCCCCCCCACCCACACAACCACCCTTACCAAGGCCGTGCAGGAGAAAGAGACGTATTTCCGAAGCCCAACGGGTTTAGGGTTTGGGGTTTAGAGTTCAGGGTTTAGGGTTTAGGGTTTAGGGTTTGGGGTTTGGGGTTTGGTGTTTGGGGGTTATAGGGTTTAGGCAGCAACCATCTTACAATCAGGGCACCCTTTTTTTTTTTGGGGGGGGGGGGGGGGTTGTGGCTACTTTTGCAAGGGGACCTGGAACCAAAACAAAAAGGAAAAGGGTACCACTGGGCTACCAAGCCACCGAGCCCAAGAAGGTGTTGCTTTTAAGGCTCGGTTCCCTAGTAGCACTAGGAATCCTAAAGGCAACCCTTTCCTAGTTCATTGTTGGGATAGTATTAAAATTTTAAATTTATATTCCTTATTGGGTTTAAGTACCCTTAAAAATGTAAAATGTTACCCAACTATGACAAAGTTTCTTGTTGCACAGTGGAGGGAGGGAGGAATCCTAAAGGCAACCCTAAACCCTAAACCCTAAACCCTAAACCCTAAAGGCAGGTAACAGAGGGCTTTTGCTAGGGTTACGGAGAGGAGTTTGGAGGCTTCGGGAAGCCTGACCCCTCAACCCTAAACCCTGAACCCCCAAAACTCTAACACCCCCAAAACCCCAACACCCCCCAAACACCCAACCACCCCAAACCCCAAAACTAAAAAACAAAAAACAAACACCCCAACACCCCCAAAACCCCCCAAACTCCCCAAACCACAAAACCAGCCCAACCCCCAAAACCCCAAAAGCCCCAAAACCCGCCAAACCCCAAAACCCACCAAACTCACCAAACCCCCAGAACCCCCGGAACCCCCCAGAACCCCCCAAACCCCGCCAAAACCACCAAAACCTCCAAAACCCCCCAAACCCCAAAACCCCCAACACCCCAAAACCCCCCCACCCCCCCCCCCCCCCCCCCCCCCCCCCCCCCCCCCCCCCCAAAAAAAAAAACAACAGCAACAACAACCACCAAACCCCCCCCCAACCCATCGTGGGCTCACCGCGCTGGGCGTGGCCGGAGAGGGGCGCGGAGCGCCCCTCTTGTCGAACCGGAGCTTGCAAAGAAGAGCGCAGAGGTTCTGTTGAAACCTGCGGCTGGTGTCCCCAAAACGCCTAGACCCTACACCCTACACGCCCTTTCACCCTAAACCCTAATACTTTACAGGCTTTGAGGGGTTCGAGGTGCTTACGAGGTGCTTGTAGGGTTTACAGGGAGACCCCTAAGACTCTGCTGGGCAACCGAAGACCTACCCTACAAGGCAGCAAGGCAAAGTGCTAGGCTACATCCCCCTTACTCCCTATATTGCCCGTATAGGGCAGAGTAGTTCTTTACTTTTTCCGATCATTATTATTTCTATTATTGTTATCATTATCACAATTCTTATTAGTATTACTATATTGTTTTATTTTGTTTGGGGGGAAGGGGTTCGTAGGCAAATAGTAGCTCATAGTTACAGTGACAGGCAGTTGCAGGTGTATAACCCCGAAGAAGCGCAGGCGATTGGGGAGGGGCGGGCTCATGGAACGGAGTTGCATGCCCAAGCCCTAAACCCTAAACCCTAAACCCTAAACCCTAAACCCTAAACCGCAGTGCACTCTGAGAACATTGACAGTGCCCCAAAGCCCATCACTACCCAGTTCTGACTCAGAGGCGCTCTGACAGCACATGGCTACTCATGCGAATCTAGTAACAGTTTCGGGGATAGGGTTTGGGGTTTGGGGTTTGGGGTTTAGGGTTTAGGGTTTAGGGTTTAGGGTTTAGGGTTTAGGGTTTGGGGTTTAGGGTTTAGGGTTTGGGGTTTAGGGTTTAGGGTTTGGGGTTTAGGGTTTAGGGTCGGGATAGGGTCTAGGGAGTTCGGGGAATCCGACTTGAGGGTTTAAAGGGTTCGTAGCTTCGCGGAGTTCTCCTTGTCTAGGGTTTAGGGTTTAGGGTTTAGGGTTTAGGGTTTAGGGTTTAGGGTTTAGGGTTTAGGGTTTAGGGGTTGATGGTTTCTGTTGTTGCAGCAAGCCACCTCGATCCCAGAGCCTGCAATATTGCTTGGGACTTGGGACACAAAAACCCGGAAAGTCCAGCCATTGCAGCATTGGGGTTTAGGGTTTAGGGTTGAGGGTTGAGGGTTTAGTGTTAAGTGCATTTCTTTGCGGGGTACATAATCCCATACTTGTACAAAAGCAAGTGTAACCCAGGAATTCTGACGAGCGGCCAGTAGAAGGTACACTGCACCGAGTGCATCTTCTGATTTCGCCGTTGCCCCGTTGACCTCTCAGTGACCACTCACTGTTCCACAGGGTTTAGGGCTTAGGGTTTAGGATTTAGGGTTTAGGGTTTAGGGCTGCTTGCTATTGCCATCGACGCTGCTGAGAATTAAGCCTCTAGACCCGGCAAAAAATGGATCCGAATGGGAACCCAAACAGGGAACCCCAAGGATATAGTAGGAACATGCAGGGAATCTGAGGACCCTGGTCTGGTAGTTACATTCCAACTACATTCCTACTATGTTTCATGGGGTTCCCTGTGTGGGTTTGGGGTTTAGGGTGTAGGGTCTAAGGGTTTGGGGGTAAGGGTCTTTAGCAAACTTTTCCCTCCACAGTGACCGGCCTCGCCCCTGGAGCTACCGCTGGGACAGCCGGTGTAGCCCACAAAGTAGACAACCCTCAACCCTAAACCCTCAACCCTAAACCCTAATCCCAAAACCCTAAACCCCAAAACCCCAAAACCCCAAAACCCCAAAACCCAAAACCCCAAAACCCTAAACCCTAAACCCCAAAACCCCAAAACCCCAAAACCCTAAACCCCAAAACCCCAAAACCCCTAAACCCCTTAACCCCTAAACCCCAAAACCCTAAACCCCTAAAACCTCAAAACCCCTAAACCCAAAACCCCAAAACCCCTAAACCCAAAACCCCAAAACCTCAAAACCCTAAACCCCTAAACCCAGGAGGCCCCTTGGACCCTCTGGTCCCTATCGCGCGAAAAAAAAAAGCACACTTGAAGCCGATGCTTGGAGGTTGAGGGTACTTCGGAACCCAATTAGAAGTGTTTAGGGTTTAGGGTTTAGGGTTTAGGGTTTAGGGTTTAGGGTTTAGGGTTTAGGGTTTAGGGTTTAGGCTTTAGGGTTTAGGCTTTAAACCATCGTAAGTGTAGCTACAGCCCACATATGAGCCTCTTCAGCATCCGAATAGGGTCATCAAAAAAGTACAGGTAGAATTGGGTTACACCCAAAACCCCAAATCCCAAACCCCAAACCCTAAACCGCCTAAACCCTAAACCCTTATAATTGGGTCACAAAGTACCACGAACCTCCTAGGGGAGCCCCTAAACAGGCCAGGTGGCGTCTTGCGCATTTGGGGCGACAGTGCCTCTTGCGGGGTCTCAGGCCGGTAGGCTTTTGGGGGGATGAAAGGGAGGGTTTGGGGTTTAGGGTTTGGGGTTTGGGGTTTGGGGTTTAGGGCTTGGGGTTTAGGGTTTAGGGTTTAGGGTTTAGGGTCTAGGATCAGCGGTACTTCTGACGGGTACGTGGGTAGAGTCAGATTCTAGGGTTGACGGTTCTGAGCCAAACCTGCAAAGCTGGCATGAAAGCTTTTCCAAGGGCGAGGCCTGAAACTCCAAAAACGATGCTCTTGGTTGGGGGCTCGTTCTACAGAGAAAGTCTAACCTGCTGCTGCACTGGCAGAAACTTCATATTTCCTGAGCCTGTTGTGAAGAGAACCACAAAGAGGATTCGAGAAGGAACAGCTCAAACGCCATGACACGAACTGCCTCGGAGCTGCAAGGATTGAGAAAGTACTCTGACTCTGAGTTGTTGATTTACTTGTTTTTGCTTCTTCCTGCCTACGTGCCAAGGAACCCCCTCCCCCGGCACCCACATAGACCCGAATCCTGTGGCTTGGGTTGGTTCCAACCTTTCCGTTGGCCAACCGACACACCCTGCACACCTTACAACAAAACACCTCCAAAAAGTCTGCGGAGGTTCCAAGAGACCATGCTACACATACGAGACCCCTTTCAACCATCACCAAGACGATGATGCATAACCAGGGTACTGCATCCAAGCAACAGCGGAAAGTAAACTACTGGCTCTTAGTCTAGGGCTTCAGGGAATGAGGTACCCTATGCAATCTCTTAATGATATATATATATATATATACATATACATATATATATATATAGATATAATATAAATACATATATACATACATACATGCATGCATGCATGCATGCATGCATGCATGCAT
The DNA here is from genome assembly GCA_905221605.1 of Symbiodinium natans. NCBI lineage: Eukaryota > Dinophyceae > Suessiales > Symbiodiniaceae > Symbiodinium > Symbiodinium natans. The sequence goes on along the minus strand of CAJNDS010002174.1, from coordinate 355,667 downwards.
GCATGCATGCATGCATGCATGCATACAGCCGTCCATCCATCCATGCATGCATGCATACATACATACGTACATACATACATACATACATACATACATACATACATACACAAAATATCTGTGTATGTGTGGATTTATATATATATATGTACAGATACATATATATATAATATTACTAATGATGAGCAATCGGGGGGATAATTCCACCAAGAGCCCGCAAGCCAACGTGGTGGTGGGCCCCTGGGGTTCCGAGCCCCCCCCTAAACCCTACACCCTGAACCCTAAACCCAAAATTTAAACCCTAATTTTAAACCCTAAACCCTAAACCCAAAAACAGGGCTTGCCTCGCGCGAAGGGGGAGGTCGTCCCTCAGTGATACACCGGAGGGCCTGAGCCCACCTCGGCGCAGGGTGGGGTTTAGGGTTTAGGGTTTAGGGTTTAGGGTTTAGGGTTTAGGGTTTAGGGTGTAGGGTTTAGGGTTTAGGGTTTAGGGTTTAGGGTTTAGGGTTTAGGGTTTAGGGTTTAGGGTTTAGGGTTTAGGGTTTACGGTTTAGGGCGCAGGTGCTTCGGGTTTGGGGGTTGAGGGCTTGAGGGTTTAGGGTCTGGGGTTGCTGCTCGCAAGCAACGCCTCCCACCCACACACACACACACACATACGCACACACACACACATGCATACACATACACATACACATACACAGACGCGTACGCATACACATACACATATACATACACATGCACATACACACACACACAAGTTTCCGTTACCCCGCGGTCTGATTAACCCCCTTTTGTGAGGCTCTGCTGCGTGGCCTCTGGGCCAGGATTTCCTTTTAAGGTCTGTCTCGAAATCTTGGCAAAACCCTTGGCTCCTGATCTACCCTCTGATACACGAGCCTGGCCCAAAAAACACGGTTGGGGTTTCGGGCTTTAGGGTTTCGGGAAGCAGGCGACAAGCAGAATCAACGCTCTCTCCAGGAGTTAACCTTCGAAAGAGCCCCGCCTAATGCAGGGGCCTTAATGACTAGAACAGGGTTTTGGGGGTTATTATCGTAAAAATATAAAGGGAACCATAATCTCTTAGAAATTATTCCGACCCCTATATTAAACCCGAAACATCTCGTCTCCAGTAAACCCTAAACCCTAAGCCCTAAACCCCAAACCCTAAACCCTAAACCCTACTGTCTCCTGGGCCGATGGCTCTGCGTTGCACACGGGGCACTCCTCTCTGCGAGCTGGGTCCTGCTCTCAACTGTGGGAAGCTTGTATGGTCACTAGGGTTTAGGGTTTAGGGTTTAGGGTTTAGGATTTAGGGTTAAGGGTTTAGGGTCCCTTTCGGGGTTACTATTTTAAGGCCGCCCCTAATCGTTAGGCTACCCCAAAAAAGGGACCATAATTTTGAGAATTGACCATCAACGGTTAGGGGGTGTAAAGCCTGTACGTTCCAGGCCTTCAAGTGTTTGGGGGGTTCTGGGGTCTAGGCGGGCCCATTGTAACCTAAAGGCTTGTTGGTCTCATGGGCTTCAGGGTTTAGGCCAGCTTCGGAGACACACTAAGGCTTGTCCACGGGTGTAAGTAGGGGTGAGATTGAGATCCGAATTGCTAACTTTCAATCATGGTAGCATTGTATATAACTTATATTATATAACCCTAAACCCTAAACCCTAAATCCAATTCCCCAAAACCCAATACCCAAAACCCAAACCCAAAACCCACCCTAAACCCCCACAGGTTAAAGGTTACCTACCCAGCTACTAAGAGGATGGAGGTATTGGGGAGGGTTTCGGGCGTGGGGGAGTCGATCTCAGCGTTTGTTGGGCTGATGTGAGGTCAGGGTCGCCACGTTCGAATTCCTCTTCTCTTGGGGTGTAGGGTTTAGGGCTTTAGGGTTTTAGGGTTTAGGGTTTAGGGCTTAGTGTTTTAGGCTCCTCATGTTTAGGGCCTCGGGTTTCTGGGGCCTACTGGGGCCTCCGCAGAGCGATTCAGGGTTGAAAGGGTGAAGGCTTCAGGGTTTCGGGCCAAAAGCGTTAGACACAGAAAAGTTGCCCTGAAATCAGGACGTCTTGCAGGGGCCTTGCTGTAAGCAGTCCTACTGCACAGGAACCCTCTTGTGGGTGATGTAGGTACTACTATATACTTCAGATTCCTAGACTCCTAAAGAACCCAAATACCCATTCTAATCGAGCCGGCCCCAAACCCTAAACCCTAAACCCTAAACTTCCTAAACCCTAAACCCTAAACCCTAAACCCTAAACCCTAAACCCTAAACCCTAAACCCTAAGCTTCAAACTCCTAGTAATTAAACACTTTGCACCTGTCTCCCGGTCCTTGGCAAGCTGCAGGATGCCGGGCCCCTGTGATGCAAGACTGGTTATAGGGCTAACCCCTAAACCCCTAAACCCCTAAACCCCTAAACCCCTAAACCCTAAACCCTAAACCCCAAACTCTAAACCCTAAACCCTAACCCCTAAACCCTCTGAACCCGAAACCCTGAACCCCAAACCCCAAACCCTCTACAAAACTGAAGAAGCCTACAAATCCTATCCTCACTCGAAGCCATTAACCCCTAAACTCTGAACCCTAAACCCTTAACTAAATGGGTTTAGGGTTGACAGCCTTGCCACGGTTTAGGGGAACAGCGGCATCGAGCGTCGACAACTTCAGAGTGAAAGCGCTATGCCTTATCCCCGAAGCCCCCCCTAAACCCTAAAGCCTAAACCCAAAAACCCAAAACCTTAAACCCTAAACCCTAAACCCGAATTGGGGGCTTTCGAGAGGAATCTCGGGTCTGCGTATTTCCTCAGGATTCTACAGATGACTAAACCCTATAGACCGAGAACCATGAAGCCCTAAACCCCTAAGCCTTTAGCCCTAAGCCCTAGACACGAAACCCTAAACCCCAAAGCCCTAAACCCTAAACCCTAAACCCCTAAACCCCCAAACCCCTAAACATCCGAAAGCCAAGCTTAGAAGCCGCTCCGCAGTGCCCCCCCCCCCCCCCCCCTAAACCCTAAACCCTAAACCCTGAACCCCTAAGCAGTACGCAGCTTGGCCTGGACTGGCTTCGTCTCCGGTTGGCCCATCGTCAGGACTCGCACCTGACAGGTGAATAGGGTTTAGGGTTTAGGGCTTAGGATTTGTAGGGTTTAGGGTTCATAGGGTTTTGTAGGGTGTAGGATTTATAGGGCGTATTGGCTTTTTAGGGTCCATAGGGTTTATAGGGTTTAGGGTTATAGGGTTGAGGGTTCATAGGGGTTGGAGTTTATAGGGTTAAGGGTTTAGAGCTCCTACTGTGCCCCAAGAAAAGGACCATCATTGAGAGAACTACTCAGCTGAAGGGCAGCCTAAACCCTAAACCCTAAACCCTAAACCCAAAGAAATCCTGACGGCGGCGCGGAAGGCCTTTTAAGGAGATCGTAAGGCCTCCATTGAACACTTCTCATGACAATCAAGAATGTCATCACAGCATAGCAAAAGAATGCTGGAACAACAATATAACAACACATCAACGCAACAACAATAAGAAAAAACACAAGTCTTGCATACATGCTTAATAGACCCATAGCGAAATAATCCAAACATATGAAATACGACAATAACATAGATGCAAAACCTAGATATGCTTGATATCATCAGAAAAGTGCGTAACAAAGCATGTAACATGAGAATACTAACCATCAACGCACACAGGATACAAAAGGTATTGCAACACCATGCGACATAGTAACATCTCTATAGGGAAAACCCCAAACCCTGAACCCTAAACCCCAAACCCGATACCCCAAACCCTAAACCCTAAACCTCAAACCATCAACCCTGAACCCTAAACCCTAAACCCTAAACCCTAAACCCTAAACCCTAAACCTCAAACCATCAACCCTGAACCCTAAACCCTAAACCCTAAACCCCAAACCCTAAACCCCAAACCGTGCTTCTTGGCCTGGTCAAGGTCCACATCCTCCGGCTCGGAGGGGCTCTCCTCAGCCGGAGCCCTGGTAGTCTCCTGAAGGGCCGAGATGTTTAGGGTTTAGGGTTTAGGGTTTAGGGTTTAGGGTTTAGGGTTTAGGGTTTAGGGTTTAGGGTTTAGGGTTTAGGGTTTAGGGTTTAGGGTTTAGGGTTTAGGGTATGCCACGCAACAGGGTTTGGAGTTGAGGGGGGTCAGAGGTTGGGGTTTAGGGATGTAAGGTTTGGGGTTTAGGGTTTAGGGTTTAGGGTTGAGGGTTGAGGTTGAGGCTTGAGGGTTGAGGGTTGAGGGTTGAGGGCTAGATGGTTTAGGGTGCACAGCATCAAGACAGTACATTGATAAGACAAGACCATACATTGGCTAGACAGGATATTGGAAAATAATGAGGCGTAATCAAATGTAAATGTGTATTTACATATATCTGAGTTGCTGAGTTCATGAGCCCCCAAAAGTTGTACACATTCAGTTCTATAGGGGATTATAGTATCCCAAAAAGTGAAAAGGGCACTCAATCAGCTACTAAGATATATTGATATATACATGTTGTCAAATGCGGCAAGATAAGACACTACAAGATCACTGCACAGCGTACTGTCTCTGAATATCCAGCACCATACCTTTCCATGGCTGGTCAGGAGGAGCATTCTCCGAATCATTCTTGCCCGTGGATCGGACACGCTTGGGTTCTACGCAGGACATGACATACTATAGGGGCCTAAATACTCAGAATACGGTTTTTGTTTTTTTTTTGTTTGGGGGGGGGGGGAGGTTAGTGTAGTATAGTTATAAAGGCACCATAAGGGGATATTATTCGTAATTCTTCCGACCCCTCTATATTGGAAAGGAGCCGCGGCACAACCCTTGGGGGCCCAGCTGTGCCATGTGCGTTAGGTTTTGAAGTTTAGGGTTTCGGGTTTAGGGTTTAGGGTTTATAGGGTTTAGGGTTCCACAATGATACGGGGGATGATCTAGATTCTCGGTAAAGCCAAGACGCGTGAGGAAATGCAATTCGAGAGTGTTCCAAACCCCAAGCTTTGAATCCGAAAAAACCGACACAATTGCCGACTGGGGCCGTCCTCCACGTACCTGGCGTTCAAGGGAAGAGGTGTGGGGAATTCGAAGTAACCCTAAACCCTAAACCCTAAACCCTAAAACCTAAACACACGAGAGCCTGTCGCGTCTGTAAGACGAGCCCGCTGAGATGGACTTTTGACATGACTGCAAACCGTCAGTGGTCGAGGTAACACGCTACCTGATCTTCGGGGTGTGGGAAACCCACCAGATGACCAGGTGGTTGTCTAGATTTCAGGGTTGCGTAGAAACCCTAAACCCGAACCCCCCAAACTTCCAACAACTTGTACGATTCCGGGCCTTGGCACTCTAATTACCCGAAGGATCTCGGCACAAATGTTGGCGAGCAGCGGGCCGGTTGCTCAGGGACAGAAAGTTTCATCCAACAAGCCTTCAAAGCCTAGACCCTACATACCCTAAACCCTGAACCCTATAAACCCTGAACCCTAAACCCTAAGCCCTAAACCCTACATACCCTAAACCCTGCGCCCACCCAAGGAGATCACGCCTCCGAAACTTCATCTCTGTGCGCGAGTTGTCGTAGAGCTGGTAGGGGGGCACCTATGATTTGGGATTTAGGGTTTAGGGGTTTTAGTTGTTCAGTAACCTGGGAGAATTAAAGGTTAACCTTTGGGATTATAAGGGGATTATACTACTCCAAAAAGGTTAAAAGGTTACCTACTCTACTACGAGGATGACAAGTGCAATGAAGGCAGGGGCGGGTCATGGGGTCAAAGGTTTAGAGGTTAGAGGGCGGGGGGAGCTTCGGATTGTTTAGGGTTTAGGGTTTAGCGGTTTCGGGTTTACATAGGGGGCATGGGTTTATGTTATAACCAGGACCCGGAAAGGGCGCCACCTCAAACCTAAACCCTCGCAACGGTGTGCCAAACCCTTGGCTGGGTACTTCTCTAAACTAGAGTCCCCTTTTGGAGGGACCCCAAAATACGGGACCCTTATTTAGAGAACCAATCATTTAGGGGGTGAGGGGGGGGGGGGGGGGGGGGGGGGAGGGAGGACTTAGGGGGTGGAACTTGCAGATGAACAAGCCGTTGTACTTTTTAGAGCAACTGCGCTCATTCTATGTCTATGGGTGTTACGCAATGTGTCATTTCGTGTTGGGATGTTCCCCCTGATTCTCACAGTCCTTATTCGGGATTATCTACAATCCCTATTCAGGACTGCTCGTATAAGGGGAACATCGCAAATGTTGTGATTAAAAAAGGGTCACGACATGAAAACTGACAGGGTTCACAGGAGCTCGGCCTTTCGCCACATGCTCCAAGTCTTTGGCCTGCTTGTTTAGGGTCTCCCTGAACCACAAACCCTGCGCCCTAACCCCTAGATCCTAAACCCTACCCCGAAACCCTAAACCCTAAACCCTAACCCTAAACCCTAAACCCTAAACCCTAAACCCTAAACCCTAAACCCTAAACCCAGGTTGGAAGATCGCGAAACTGTTCAAGCACGAGACTGCCAGCCTGTGGTGAGTTTGGGATCTTCTTAGGCACGCGTCCAAGATGTTCATTCTTTTTTCAGGTTGTTAGTAGGGAATGTGGAATGAGGTACTACATAATCCCTTAACGGATTTATATGGGGGGCTGTACGGTACCTCATCCCCTCATTCCCCACTAAGAGCCAGCCAGTCTTTACCTTCTTGATATCAGGCGAACATACCTCTGTCTCTTCCATCATCGAAACCTCGAAGCCTGAAGACATCAATACCAATCCGCAGAACCGCATCACAAGACTTTGATACATCCTTCTACAATACCCCGCTCTCTGTAGACCTCTCCCTACAACACTACTAAACAACTAGTAGCTTCTACAGAACTCCCGAATGCTGCAGCCACACCGAAGTTAGACCATAAGCACCTCCTCGTAGTCGCCACCCCAACCATGCAACTCGTCGTCCTGCAACCGGCGGTGGCGAGCGAATATGCCGGGGCTTAGCGTTTGGGATTTTTTGGGGGGCAAACCCTAAACCCTAAACCCTAAACCGTAAAACCCGAAACCCTAAGTCGAAAGCCGATCTCCGCACGTGAAACCACATAAAGGTCTGGAGAAACCCAGGGTGCACTTCTTGCTTCTTCTTGTCGGAAGCTCCTTTCGCTTCCAGGGGTCTGGGGTTTAGGGTTTAGGGTTTAGGGTTTAGGGTTTAGGGTTTAGGGTTTAGGGTTTAGGGATTCCTAGCCAACTAAATATCTCTAAAGGACTGGACCTGCTTTCGTGGTCGCTTTCCTAATTTCCTAAAGAACCCCACAAGCTGCCACTATACTACGAACCTACAAGATATAGGTTTTGGGTTCCGAAGGCATACCCTGAACCCAGACCCGAAATCCTGAACCTTCATTGAAACAACCCGCTTCTCCCATCAAATGTCCGGCCGGATTGACTGACTGCTGCAACTGTAGGGCTTGGTAGTCTGATCTACGCTCCCTGAACCCTATAAACCCTTTAGGGTTTAGGGCCTACGTCCTATAGTTTTAGTACCCAAAACCCCCAACCCCAAAACCCTAAACGTCTGCAGGAAGAGTAGCGGCTGAGGGCCGAGCAGCCAAGAGATCTGAAGCATCAGCAGCTGCCTCGCACGCCATGGGAGGGAGGGCTGAGGATGGTCGAAGGCTCATTGGGGTTTAGGGTTTAGGGTTTAGGGTTTAGGGTTTAGGCCCTCTTGATCATACGGCACCTAATTTAGGGTAACCCAATTATTGGGATGCTGTTACTTGGAGGTTCAGGATACCTATAACTATGACCCAATTAGAAGCGTGGATACAACCCACGGTCATAAGTGCAGTTATAGTTGGGTTACTAAGAAGCATGAACCTCCAAGTAAGGAAGTGAAGTTCAGCAACCATCAAGTGGAGGCGCCTGGCTAGTCACCTATAGACTATATTCATCCGAGCATCGGTTTAATGAGGGGGGGTCCCCCCCCCCCCCACCTAACGCTAAACGCCAAACCCTAAACCCTAAACAGGACCATGAGCTCAGCTGGAAAGTCGAAAGTCGACGACGCTTCCCCCACCAAAAACAGAAAGCTCTCCCGACTTCGAAGTCTGGAATCCTTCCCTTCACGCTGCAAAAGGGTTTAGGGGTTTAGGGGTTTAGGGGTTTAGGGTTTTAGGGTTTTGGGTTTAGGGTTTAGGGTTTAGGGTTTAGGGTTTAGGGTGTAGAGTGTCCTAAGCCCTAAACCCTAAACACCCAAAACACCCAAAACCCCCAAAACACCCAAATCCGAATGGAAGTAGGCTTTCGGCCATGGCCGAGGCTTTCTTTGTCGGCTTCTCTGGCTTTTGGTCGGATGCAAGCTGCCTCCACAGAGTGGACTTAGGGTTTAGGGTTTAGGGTTTAGGGTTTAGTGTTTAGGGTTTAGGGTTTCGGGTTTAGGGTTTAGGGTTTAGGGTTTATGGATCGGGGTGTAGGGTTTTAAGAAGTTTGGGCTGCAGAGTGTTAGGTGATTAAATTCTAGGGCGGTTTCAGGACCTGGGGGGTGTTGCCCTAAACCCTAATTATCAACCCTACACCCTCCAAATCCTAAACCCTGCAAACCTAGGCCCCAGAGTAACCTAGGAATCAATAGGGTGCCCTGCTTTTGGTTGAAAGGGGTCGGTAAGGGAAGCTAAGGCGGAGTGTTGTTTTCTAAAGGTTTGGCCAAAACAGTTTTGCTTTCAAAACGGCTTGTCCAAGCCTTTGGCGGGTTTGTTCTGCGTCAAGCTATTGGGGCCTTCGAAATTGTAGGGTCCTGGTTTGCGAAAGGCTTGTGGGGAGTTTCAATTTTAGGGTTTAGGGTGTTGGGTTTAGGGTTTAGGGTTTTGGGTTTAGGGTTTTAGGTTTTAGGGCTTAGGGTTGAGGCCGCGCCGGCCGGCTGTCTTGGACCCTTAGAAGAGAAACCCTAAACCCGAAACCCAAAACCCAAAACCCAAAACCCGAAACCCGAAACCCCAAACTCTAACCCCTAAACCCAGAACAACCCCCCCACCCCCACACCCCGAAGAAAGACCTTTACTGCACTTCTTGGAACGCACTCCAGCACATGATCTGCTGGCTGAACACCCCTGAAACCAAATTCCTGCCCCAAAGCCTTCCGCAAACATCTCGGATCGGAATGAGATCTTGGCAGTTTGAGGGTGGCAGCGTTGGGGTTGAGGTGCCGAATGGATCATTGCAGGGGAAGGTCTCGGGTGGTTCTGCGAAATTTTAGGACTAGGCCGAACCGCAAACGCTCGAGGTAGGGCTTTAATCTGTAGAAGGAGCCCTGTTCGACACTCACCAAGAACAGGAAGATAGACCCTACCTCATGTCGGGTTTGGGTTCAACCCTAACACCCTATACCCCAAACCCTAAAACCTAAACTGCCCCAAGCCCTAAGCCCTAAGCCCTAAGCCCTAAGCCCTAAACCCTAAACCCTAAGCCCTACTTTTTCCTGAACTGTCCCAGCCTCTTTGGCAGGGCAAGCACTCCCGCTGCGCCCACCATCGGCAAATTCTGGGCAGTGGAGGGCTCACTGGGCTCTAGCCTGCTGGCCCTAAACCCTAAACCCCAAACTCCGGGCTGCGAGGCCGCCCAACAAGAAGACTGCGAAATCTAGCCTTGGGTTTAGGGTTAAGGGTTTCGGGTTTAGAGTTTCGGGTTAAGGATTTAGGGTTTAGGGCGAGACGCTTGACGCACCACAGCCCTGAATCCCCAGAAACGCAAGGCGCAAACCTGAAACCTAAACCCTGAAGGGTCGAAGCACACGATCCCTCAAAACCCACCAATTGCCGGACAAAAAAAACACAGCCAAAAGCGCCCTAAACGCTTTTGTACTCTAAACCCTAAACCCTAAACGCTAAACCCCAAACCCCAAACCCCAAACCCCAAACCCCAAACCCCAAACCCCAAACCCCAAACCCTAGACCCTAAACCCCCCTGCCTCTGCCCCAAGCAGCGTGCCGGGGGGGTCCCCCTCCGCTCCGGGGCCGCTAGTCAGCGTCAGCTGCGTCGACCTCCCATGTTTTTTTTTTTTTTTTGAGGGGGCGGGGGGGGTGGGGAGGGGGGGGTATTGGGGGTTTAGGGTGTAGGGTTTAGGGTTTAGGGTTTAGGGTTTGGGGGCTTGGGTTTAAGGGTTTGGGGGTTTAGGGTTTTGAGTTTGCATCTGGTTATAGGGCTTGCGGTTTTTTTAGTAGGGTGTAAGTTTAAGGGTTTAAGGGTGCAGGCTGCAAGGGTTTAGGGTTTATAAGGGTCTATATGGCGGTTGGGGTTTAAGGGTTGAGGCTTACAGGTTTATACAGGGCTCAGGGATTTAGATTTCAGGTCTTAGGACTTTTGGGTGTAAGGGTTTAAGGGTGTAGAGGTAGGATAGAAGACTGGAGGACTGAGGGTTTAGGGCTTAGCGTTTTCAAGGGTTTCAGGCTTAGGATTCAGTAAGGGCTGGCAGTCTGCGGCGCTTTCGGCCTTTTCTTTCTGTTTCGGCGTCTTGCTCAGTGAGTCCTAGGTAGGATAAGGGGGACCCTTAAAAGGGACCCTTCTTAACCCTCTTCTGGCTCTCTTCAACAGGAGCCTTATTCAGAGGGTCTATATCCCCGAGGGCTCTTTTTGGGTTGAGGGTTCAATTGCTTGGAAGGGGGCTCGAGTGTGCTTCTTCATGTCGGTGTCTCTGGGTGCCTTGAACTAATTGAGGCTGGTCTTCGTTCCCTGTTCTTGGAATCTTGCGCTTCTGCTCTGGTATAGGGCTTGGGGTTTAAGGTTTAAGGTTTAAGGTTTAAGGTTTAAGGTTTCAGGGCTTAGGTTGGTCAACGTTCTACTGAGGCCCCGCGGTGCTTGTGCAGCTACGGCGCTGGCTTTCGTGCGTCCCGGAAAGTTGCTTGGGACTTGGGTTCTGTGAGCACGAATGGGTTACCAGAGTCCCTAAACCTTAAATCCCTTTTAGTAAGGGTTAAAACCCAAAAGGACCCAAACCCTGAACCTCGGTGATGTGGAGTCATTGCAAGCCTGAGTGAGAAGCCCTAAGCCCTTAGCGCAAGAAATCCCCAACCCTAGAACGTTGAGGTTTACTAGCTCATGGTTGGGATCGTATTAAAAATTTAAATATATATTCCTTATGGGGTTTAAGTACCCTTAAAAATGCAAAATGTCACCCAAGGATGACCAAGTTTAGGGGGGAACACTGGCCAAGGCCTTCCGTCAGCCTTGCCTCAGTGGATAGGGTTTGGGGTTTGGGGTTTAGGGTTGAGGGTTTAGGGTTTAGGGTCTAGGGGTCTAGGGTCTAGGGTTTAGGGTTTAGGGATTAGGGTTTGGGGGTTGTGGGTTTAGCGGTTGAGGGGTGATAGGGGGGGGGGGGGGGTTAGGGGTTAGGGGGCTTGAAGCGGTTTAGGGATTTAGGGGTCTTGGAGGTGAGGGGTGTAGGGGTTCGAGGTTATATAGGGGGAAACGGTTAAGGGTTAATGGGTCAGGGTTTCTGCGGTGGCAGCACTATTGTTGTATGGGGGGGGGGGGGGGGGGGGCCGCCTAAACCCAAAAAGACCTCAAAACGCAACACCCTACAACCTAAACCCTAAACCCTGAACCCTAAACCAAATTTTTTTTTTGAGGGGGGGAGGGGGGGGGGGGTGGGGTTGGCTCTTGGGGGCTTGCAGGCTTAAGGGGAGTTTCGACGCGCTCACTGTGAGCGACAGGATAGGGTGTAGGTTGGGATGTTCCCCAAGATACTAACAGTCCTTAATAGGGATTATATATATATATGTATATAAATATATATAGTAAGCCCCCCCCCCCCCAATTATCATCTATTAAGGACTGTTAGTATAAGAGGGAACATCCCAAGGTGTAGGGTTCCTTAGGGCTTATACGTGTTTGCGCCCTTTAGGCCATCGAAGTAAGCCCCAAGCCTGAACAAAATCCAAAGGCTTTCTCAAAGCCTCGACCCTATATCCAAACCTGAAAAAAAGAAAAACGACCCTAAGCCTAGAACCCTAAGCCTAGACCCTAAACCCCAAACCCTAAACCCTAAACCCTAAACCCTCATAAGGCCAAAACTCGAACCTCAAACAAGCCCAAGCCCCAAATCCCCAACCCTAAATTCAAATTTGTTGCAACCCTAACCCTAAGCATCGAACTCCCAGCTGCTCCCCGCCCTACGATTAGGGTTTAGGGTTTAGGGTTTAGGGTTTAGGGTTTAGGGTTTAGGGTTTAGGGTTTAGGGTTTAGGGGGCCCTCAACCCACGTGCCTGCTTCCCGAACCTTGAAACCCTCGATCCTAAAGCCCTATGCCTCTCGGATGTTGGAAATTCTGGCCCAAGCCCCCTTGAAGGATGCAGAGCTCCAGCTACCCTAAACCCTAAACCCTAAATCCTAAACCCTAAACCCTAAAACCTAAACCCTAAAACCTAAACCCTAAACCCTAAACCCTAAACCCTAAACCCTAAACCCCAAACCAACCCAGCTGTTTCAAAAGCGTTCCAGGGATGAGGCCGCTGGAGCCACCCTGCACACAAGCAGCTCTAGGGTTTAGCGTTTAGGGTTTAGGGTTTAGCAGCTCCAGGGATGAGGTCGCAGGCGATTTGAGGTCTTTGGGTTTGGGACATACGGGTTTAGGGTTTAGGGTGATCTTACTTTGGAAGGGGTTAGCGCTTAAGGCATAAGGGATCTTCTATAATCCTTGCGGACTTAGGCCTTGGGATAGAAGGATTTGGGCGCTTGATTTTGAGGATTTTAGGGCTTAAGGAACTGAAGGGTGCACAAGGGTGCTTGTGTACGAGTTTCAGGGTTTGAGGCTTTACGGGTTTAAGGGTTGAGGCCCGCACCGTCAAACCTTTAACCAGTCAAATTTCAATGCCGGGAATAACCGATCACGGCATGATTCGGGGGCCCAAGAGAAAGGGGCAAGGTTGCCCATGACAAACCTAAACTCATCCTAGAGCCCCTAAGCCCTAAACCGTAGACCCTAAACCCGAAACGGCCCTAAACCCTGAACCCTGAACCCTGAACCCTGAACGCTGAACGCTGAACGCTGAACGCTGAACGCTGAACGCTGAATGCTGAACGCTGAACGCTGAACGCTGAACCCTAACCCTAACCCTAAACCCTAAACCCTAAACCCTAAACCCTGAACCCTGAACCCTGAACCCTAAACCCTAAACCCTAAACCCTAAACCCTAAACCCTAACCCTAAACCCTAAACCCTAAACCCTAAACCCTAAACCCTAACCCTAAACCCTAAACCCTAAACCCTTAACCCTAAACCCTAAACCCTAAACCCTACACCATCCTAAACCCCCTAAAAAGCCCTAAACCTTCAACCCGCGGTTCCTTCATCTTCGCGGCCGCTGCTGACGATGTCTTGGCAAGGCTGGGGGGTTTAAGGCTCCGGGCTTTCAACATTAGGGGTTTAGGGTTTAGGGTTTAAGGTTTAGGGTTTAGGGTTGAGGGTTTAAGGTCTCTAGTTTTAAGGGATGAGGGCTTCTGGGCTTGGGGCTTCGAGGTTGACGGCTTTGGGGAGTAGGTTTGTTGGGCTGTGTATGATTTACACGGCTGGGGGGAGCAAGTTTATAGGTTTTACGGAAAATATCTATGCTTATGTTGCTTGACACTATACTGGTGGAGACACACACACTACTGTAAACCCTAAACCCTAAACCCTAAACCCTTATTATGGTAACTTAATGTGAGTTTCTCAGCAGGAGCCCCAGACAGGGAGCGAGGGACTGATGGCCCGAAAGCTGCCGCGAGAGCCCTAGATTTTTAAGTTCAGCCTACGGAGGCCTATTCAGGGTTTAGGGTTTAGGGTTCAGGGTTTTAGGGTTTTAGGGTTTAGGGTTTAGGGTTTAGGGTTCTACTGTACCTACTAAATAGGGGGTACCTACTACTAAACTGAAGGAAAATGGGGTCTCAGGTAAAGATACACACAACCAAGCTACACATTCAACTATCCCACCTTGTACCGAAGGGGAGGGATACTAGCTCCCTTGTTTTGGTGGGTGGGGGGGCAAGTTTATTTGGAACAACACCCACCTAGAACCCTACTTTCAACTTGACGATGTCACTTCCTTCGCCTGCAAAGTGTGTTTCTTTGGGAAATGGATGAAGAATGGTTCTGGGTTGATGGGTTCAGCCCTGCATCGTTGCGGGGCGGCGACGCCAGCATCATCTGCTTAAAGCTAAGGCTAAGCTACGGCTTGCGGCTAGGATTTCTGAGCTAGGGTATCGGACTCCCGAACCCTAAACCCTAAACCCTAAACCCTAAACCCTAAACCCTAAACCCTAAACCCTAAACCCTAAACCCTAAACCCTAAACCCTAAACCCAATGATCTCAGCCCCGCAATGCCCAGCAAAGCCCATGCGATGGGTCTCGCACTGCCGTGGAGATCTTGCTGCCTGCAACCTCCACATGCACAAGCACGCGTTGAGCTTAGGGTTTAGGGGTTAGGGTTTTGGGTTTAGGGTTTAGGGTTTAGGGTTCAGGGTTCAGGGTTTAGCGTTTAGGGTTTAGGGTCAGGAAGCCACATCGTGCCCTAACCCCTAGACCCTATAAACCCTAAACCCTAAAACCCTAAAACCCTAAAACCCTAAAACCCTAAAATCCTAAAACCCTCAACCCCTAAAACCCTAAAACCCTAAAACCCGAAACCCGAAACCCTAAACCCTAAATCCCATCGTGGCCCGCAGCACCTAGGCTAGCTACACCCAAACTATGCGAACTAGGAGGCCAGCGCCTCAACGCCTAAGCCCTCCGCCTCGAATCCAGGAGCGTTTAGGGTTTAGGGTCTAGGGTCTGGGGTCTAGGGTTTAGGGGGGAGTCCCTGTCCCTCTGCTGCAGCTTTGGAAGAAGACCCTGACAGCTTGGGAGACCCACTTCATGAAAACAAGTTTTGACAAGGACTCCTGAACCCTAAACCCTAAACCCTAAACCCTAAACCCTAAACCCTAAACCCTAAACCCTAAACCCTAAACCCATCATTTACGGCTTAGGGCTCGGAGTGGGCTTATACAGGGAGTCACCCCGCTCGAATGGACCCTCAACCCTGAACCCCAAACTCTAAACCCTAAACCCTAAACCCTAAACCCCAAACCCTAAACTCTAAACCCAAGCCCTAAACCCTATAAACCCTATGAACCCTGAACAGATTTAGGGCTTAGGGGAAACCGAGAGGGTTTTGGGTTTAGGGTGTAGAGTGAGGGATGGTAGTGGGTCCTAGAGCCCTTGGTCCACGCGCATGAAACACTCTGCCGTTGGCAAACCAACTGCTCTTCAAGAATACGGCAATGCAGAGCCTAGCAAACTGCGCAAGACATGTAGGACTTCCAAATGCCCTGCCAAATGCGCCAAGAAGCGTTGGAGACTGAAGTACTGCCGTGCCTTTGCAGGACGCTAAGGGTTTAGGATTCAAGGTTCAGGGCTTAGGGCTTAGGGTTCAGGAAATTTATGTCCGGAATTCAGGAGTTCAGGGTTCAGGCAGAGGAAAGGCCTGCAACGTCGAGCTATGAAGATGAATGACTCTGAATGACCTAAACCCCAAACCCTAGACCCTAAACCCTAAACCCTAAAACCCAAACCCTAAACTCCAAACCCTAAACCCTAGACCCTAGCCGCATTTTGCATGGATGCGGCGCAGCTCAGCCCCCGGCGCCCAGCTGGTCGTCTTCGAGGAGGTCTGGGCAGTGGTAAAAACCCTCAAGATGTGGGTATTTCCCAAGAAAAATGCATCGGGTTTAGGGTTAGGGGTTTAGACGGTTTAGGGTTTAGGGTTTCCAAACAGAATAGAATCCTCTTTAATTAAGGGCCCCTTTTTCGAAAACCCTCAAGATGTAAGCTTTGGGCCCTAAACGCCCTGGCCGGGTTTAGGGTTTTAGGGCTTAGGGTTTAGGGTTTATGGTCAAACCGAAACTGGTTGAGCGTTTAGGGAAAAGGACTGAAGGTTTGAGAGCTTAGGATTTATTTGGATCTAAGGCTCGGGGTTTCGGAGACCAGCCCTCAGGAACAGCTTCGCCAGATGTCTGGTTTATGCCCAACCCCTTCGCTCCCCCGAACTAAGCCCCAGCGTGCCAAACCCTAAACCCTAAACCCTAAACCCCAAACCCTAAACCCCAAACCCTAAACCCCAAACCCTAAGCCCCAAACCCTCCCGAAAAAAAGCATCCCCGGCTGCTAGACGGCCCCTGTAACCGAGCACCCGAGAAGTGGAGCGTGGACCCTGCCCAGTATCGGAGACTGGGTGGGTTTAGGTAGGGTTTGGGGTTACCTTACGCCCTAAACCCTAAACCCGAAACCCGAAACCCTAACCCGAAACCCTCAACCCTAAAGCATTACACCCCGAGCCCACGCTGAGAGGTTCTCAGCTTGCCCCACGCCTCGCCGCCCAAGGGGCTGTGCTGAGCCTCCAGCATGTTCTGGTGTTGGTTTTGGTCTTAGGGTTTAGGGGCTTAGGCTTTAGGGTTTAGGGTTTGGGCTTTAAGGCTTAGGGTTTAGGGCTTAGAGTTTAGGGTTTGGGGTTTAGGGTTTAGGGTTTAGGGTTCAGGGCTCAAGGCGTGGGGGAAAATTTGAGTTGAGGGTTTAAGTCAAGGGGTTTTGGGTTTGAGTTCAGGGCTAGGGTTTAGGGTTTAGGGGTTAGGAAGCTTTTGGCCCAAGGGCTTCTAGTTATAGGTTGTCCTTCTGCAAGTCAAGAAAATGCCAAGGCAGGGTGCAACGCTTCTAGATTCTAGAGTTGGGGTTAGTCTGGTTAACCTGGTTGTACCTGCTGTGATTGCAAAAGTCGCAAGGCTAGAATCGGGGGGGGGGGGTTAGCCCCAGGGGAGGAATCAATCAAAACCCTAAACCCTCAACCCTAAACCAAAACATTGTTGGTTCTTTTCTCCCAGGTTGCTGCTTGGGATGACATGGGGTTTGGCCTTCGTGGGCGAAAGGTAAGCGTCAGAGGCAATGGGTCGTTTAGGGGTTTACGGTTTAGGGTGTAGGGGTTTAGGGGTTTGCGGATTATTGCTTCTGGTTTCGGTGTGGAGTTGCGGGAAAGCTCATTGGAAACAACCGCGCATCATGCTCGGGTTCAGGTTCAATGGCCAGACACACTGTCAACTCTAAAACCTTGAACCCTGAATTTAGTCAGGTCTAGGGCCCTTTGAAAGGAGCACATCTATCGTCACTAGCACCCTTCCCAACCCTGAACCCTACACCCTAAACCCCAAGCCTCTAAACTGCCTGAACCTAAAGGGCCGCCCTGGGGTTTCGGGTTTAGGGTTTAGGATTTAGGATTCAGGGGAGAGGCTTGGGGATGAAAATCAAGTTGGCGAGTCTAGGGTGGTAACCATAGGTCGTAAGGGTTAATTAAGGGTTTAGGGTTGAAGGGTTTAGATTTAGAGTCTCTAAACCCTCAGCTCGACTACACAAGAGAAGCAGAAAGATTCTGAGTGCAGGGCTGAAGCGGACTTGACGTCCTCATCCTTGCACGTGGCTTTGGCAGGGTAGAGGTCATGGGCTTTGGGATTCATGGTTCTGGTATTTGTGTTCAGGGCTCTCTCGCAACCCCCCCCCCCCCCCACTACCCGCCAACACACACACACACACACAAGAAAAAAAATTGCCGTGCAAATCCGCCGACAAGACAGAGACCGACAAATTTCTCTACCGCAGTGGTTGGCCCATGCACCATGCACCCCGAACCGCGTGCGATTAACATTCAGGTTACTTCAAGGTACCACGCCCTGAGGCCCTAAGCCCTAAAGAGTTTCTTCGGGTTTTGTAGGTCTCCCAGGGCTCAAAGGGCTCAAAAGGCTTAAAAGGCTTAAAGGGCTTAAAGGGCTTAAAGGGCTTAAAGGGCTTAAAGGGCTTAAAGGGCTTAAAGGGCTTAAAGGGCTTAAAGGGCTTGTAGGGTGTAGGGTGTAGGGTTTAGGGTTTAGGGCTTAGGGTTTAGGGTTTAGGGTTTAGGGACCCTAGCGCACCGCAACTCGGAAAACCCAAGCCAGCAGCTCCTTCAGCTGCGAGGGGAAGCCGGCCAAGCCCTGCGTGGGGTTTAGGGTTTAGGGTTTAGGGTTTAGGGTTTAGGGTTTAGGGTTTAGGGTTTAGGGTTGAGGTTTAGGGTTTAGGGTTTAGGGCTTAGGGCTTAGGGCTTAGGGCTTAGGGCTTGGGGTTTGGGGTTTGGGGTTTGGGGTTTAGGGTTTAGGGAGGGTTTACGGTTTAGGGCCCTCAAGCCCACAACCCCCCTTCCCAGGCCCTCAAAACCCAACCCGTCGGCTCAGGGTCCCCGAGAAATCCCATTCTAACTGGCTCATGGCCCCACAGTTTTACGGGCCTGGCCCTTTGCCTGTCTAGACTCGATCAGATGACTGACTTCAAGGGCTCCAGTGCATGCCCGCCCCCTCCGCTTGCCTCCCCTGCCCCACCCCCCCCCCACCCCCCCACCCCCCCCCCCCCCAACCCCCCCCCCCCCCCCCGCCCCCCCCCTCCCCTTTCCCAACCATTCCACTCCACCCCCATCCCCCTTCTCCGCCCCCGACCGCTCCCCTTCTCTGTCCCCCCTCTCACCGCCAACCGCTCGCCCATTGCCCCCCCCTTTCCCCATGCCCCCCCCACCCCCACACCCCTCCCCACCCCCCCACCCCCCCCCCCCCCCCCCCCACCCCCCCCCACACCCCCCCCCACCCCCCCCCCAACCCCCGCCCCACCCTGAACCCTACACCCTTCAACTTTAGAGGTTTAGGTTTCCTGAAAAAAGAACGAGCCACACCAAGCTCCTGGCAACAACAGTGTAGGGTTTAGGGTTTAGGGTTTAGGGTTTAGGGTTTCGCGTTTCGGGTTTCGGGGCTGAAATCCTGCAGTGCGAGCTCCATAGGTCCGTTTTAACGCGTCGAGATCGTCTCTCATTAACTGCTTCGATTCCCTGACGCAGGATCCCCCCTGGGCATCTTGGGTTGAGGGTTGAGGGTTTTAGGGTTAGGGTTCAGGGTTTAGGCTGAAGGGTTTTCTATGGAATATTCTACATGCCCCTTGGGCTTACCCTTAGAAGAAACCAAGGAGTATGGTAGAATCCTTCCTCGTGCTCTCCATTTTGTAGCTTAGGAGGTACGGGTTTAGGGTTTAGGGTTTAGGGTTTGGGGGTATGCTGAAGTACTCCTAGATTGGTGCATCACAGAACCAAGCCCCACCACCCTGGAGAAGTGAAGCTCAAGTACAGGAGCTGTGGGTTTAGGGTTTAGGGTTTAGAGTTTAGGGTTTAGGGTTTAGGGTTTACTCCAGAAAGTGGAACATGGTCGAAGGTTTATTAGAGCTGAGATTCCTTTTAGTATACCTTTTGGGGTATGGGGAGAAGGATGTTCCAACTTTTCGGAGTTCACTGTCAGCCCTAAGCCCTAAAGCCCCAGGCACGCCGGGCTGAACTCGTGCTGCTTTCTGCTGTTCATGTTGCTCCTTGTCCTGGGGGTTTAGGGTATAGGGTTTAGGGTTTAGGGTTTATGCGTTTACAGTGCTTATAAGGTTTACCGAGCCAGGGCTTGTAGTACAAGGTTTAAAGGGTTTTGGTCCCAGCACCTGCGGGGTATGGTACGCCAGGCTGCCCTCGAAAAGCAGGCACTGGCCAAAGGCAATCAAGGGACTAAAGGAGGGACCCTTGTAATGGACCTTCGGGGTTATTTAGGGGTTATTTAGGGGCTACTTAAGTTTGTAGGGACTACATAAGGTGAAAAAAAGGGGGTTCTATCAGAGGAGTGAGATCAAGGGTCCCTTCTATAGGTCCCTCCTTTGACCCCTTAAGGCAAGGTGTGTAATGGCCCTTACAGCCCATGCTCCATGGAAAGAGCCCCCTCGAACCCGGAAACTGGCACCCGACCAGAGAAGCCACTGTAAACTGTTCACTCGAAGCCTTAACCGCTAAACCCTAAACCCTAAACCCGAAACCCTAAACCCTAAATCCACCCGAAACCTCTGATGGCAGGGCTCACGGCTTCTCACGGATATTCCGAGGAAGCTTCCCCTTCTTGGGTGCTGCGCTTGGAACCTGATCAGGGTTTAGGGTTGAGGGTTTCGGGGTTTAGGGTTTAGGGTTTAGGGGCTTGCCAAAGCAGAGAGGATTTGCGATAAGGAGTGACCCCTCTTTAATTGCGGCCCTTACACAGTTGAGAAGTTTGGTGCTTCGGGTTTTCAGCCTGGGGCCACGGACTTGCCCTAAAACGATCACGGAGGGAAAAAGCCCTAAACCCGAAACCCGAAACCCGAAACCTTAAACTGTCAGTTGCTCTAAATAATCTCTCCCAGAAATGACGACAAGGATGGTTCCCGTTTTAGTAAGGATTTTGCCTTGAACAAAAAGAGGTCCAACCCTGAACCCTCAACCCTAAAACCTCAACCCTGAACCCTCAACACTAAAACCTAAACCCTAAAACCTAAGCCCTCAACCCTTGACCCTCAACCCTAACCACCCTAAACCCTAAGCCCTAGAACCTAAACCCTAAACCCTAAACCCTGGCCCTAAACCCTAAACCCTAAACCCTCAACCCTAAACCCTAAACCCTCAACCCTTAAACCTCAACCCTAAACCCTCAACCCTCAACCCTCAACCCTAAACCCAACACAAGGAAATTATGGCCTGCCGGCTCTTCACTCTGCGTATTGGCAACTCGGTGCCTGCGGCAGCTCTACTCGACACCCTCCCCAGGGGCTGAAGACCCTAGGGTTTAGGGTTTAGGGTTTAGGGTTGAGGGTTTAGAGTTTTGGGTTTACTCCCTCTTTCCCTCCTTACAGGGGGGGTCCCCGGCAACTTTTTCGTGGAGGAACCTGCAATCGGGGGACCTGGGTGAGATGCGAGGAAGAAGTCTTAGCTTTGCACCCCCCCCCCCCTCCCCACCCAGCCCCCCCCCACGCCACCCAAAGCTAACCCAAACCACCAAACCCCAAACCCTACACTTGTTCTCCTGCGAGGTCGGCGGCTTGCTCTTAAATTTAGGGTTTAGGCATGGGGAACCCGGCCCAGCACCTGGCAGATCTTGAAGGGAGCCAAAGGCCACCTTGGTGCAAAGGGGTCTGGGGTTTAGGGTTTAGGGTTTAGGGTTTAGGGTTGAGGGGGCGAAACGATGGACCCTTGCAAGGGTTTAGGGGGTTCAGGGTTTAGGGTTCAGCGGGGTTTAGCGTTTAGGGTTTTGTCGTGATATGGGGGTTTACGAAAAATCAGGGGGACCCTAATCATATAGACCCCCAAATAGTAGGATTCTCCTATAATATGGACCCTAAGAAGGTACCCCTGATTTCGGAAACCCTAAACCCTAAACCCTTGGGCCGTTGGGGCTTAGGGGTGCTGGCATGGGTGGGTGCCTTTTGGCTTCCGAGGAGATCTGCCCTAACATCTCATCTGTGTCTTTGGGTTTAGGGTTTAGGGTTTAAGGTTTAGGGTTTATGATTTGAGGTTTAGGGTTCGAGGGTTCTAGGGTTTACGGTTAGTTTACGTTTAGTTTAGGGATCAGGGTTTAATGGGTTTTAAGGGCCCAAAGTGTTCAAAGGGTTTAGGGTCCCAGGGTTCCGAGGGCGTGAGGGTTCGAGGGCTTTAGGGGTTTGGAGGGTTCTGGGTTGCTTACGCTGTTGAAGACGAAGACCATCTAGGGTTTTCCAGCCTTGGGCGGGGCCCAGGGGGTTTAGGGGGTTTATGGGTTTTGGGGGTCATGGGTTTTAGGGGGCATAGGGATCCCCATCCCCATACTGCATGAACAGCTCCAAATGAAATACTCGGGACTGTGAGGCTCGCTCATGGCTGGGATCGTATTAAAATTTCAATTTATATTCCTTATGGGGTTTAAGTACCCTTAGAAATGGAAAATGTCACCCAATTATGACCAAGTAGAGACTGGGACGTTTGCGTCGGAACAGCACTTTGTTTAGGGTTGCGGGTTTCTCAGGGTTTCTCAGGGATTCTCAAGGTTTCTCAGGGTTTCTTAGGGTTTCTTGGGGCTTAGGGCTTGGCCTTAGGGTTTTTGAGGGCTTAGGGCTTAGGGCTTAGGGCTTAGAGCTTAGGGCTTAGGGTTTGTTGGGCTTCGGCCTTAGGGCTTAGGGTTTCTTGGAGCTTAGGGCTTAGGCTAAGACATCCTCTGGGTATGAGAACTTCTTGAGCCGACCGCGCCTCGTCTGGGTCGGCAGTGTCCTGCGGGGGACCCGGCGACTCCGAGGGCACGGCCTGAAGGTGCTCTTCATGGGTTTAGGGTTTAGGGTTTAGGGTTTAGGGTTTAGGGTTTAGGGTGCTGCGGGTGCTGTCGGGGTAAGGATTTACGGCCAAGGAAGCGGTTTCGGGTATCGGGTACAGGGTCTATCGTCTATAGGCTTCAGAGGCTGGGGCCCAGAAAGGACTGCAGCGCGAGAAACGCCCGGGTTCGGGATATTGGGTTGAACCTCATCGGGTTTCAGGCAAAGGCCCCTACGAGCTCCACGGATTGAGGGTTGTTTGGGTTTTTCTCTTGTCAGTACGTCTTTGGGCAAGGGTGGCAAGCAATAGTGGTATCGCAACAGTCATCTCAACAATACTGGCTGCATGACCAATCAACAAATTGGTATGTGGAGAGGGAGACACAAAAAAGAGAACAGACAATGCTTGCCATGCTTACACGATTGTACAGACTGTATTATGCTAAGCTTCAGAAATGTGATGCTGCTGGATGGAATATTTGGTATGTGCAGAATTACACACACATATACATATATACACCCATACAGTATTGGAGTAAATCTCTGTAAGAGACTCAAGCGGGATGCTTGATTACACATACAGTTCTATATATATATATATACATACATATGCATATATATATATGTGTGTACGATTGTACATGAAGCCACAGTATATGCACAGCTAATATGATCCTGCGATGTTCACGTGAAGAGGTGTTCTATGTCTTCGACCACTCCAGGCCCCATGGCCCATGTCCATCTGCCCACGGGCCCCTAAAAGGGTTTAGGGTTTAGGGGCTTCGGATTTAGGGTTTAGGGTTTAGGGTTTAGGGCTCAGGGTTTAGGGCTTGTAGACCCCGTAATTCCCTTTACAAACTACGGGCCCTTACATCAGAACACTTTAAAGGAGGTAAGGGACCATGTTATGGGCCCATGAAACTACCTTCAGACACCTGGACCCAAGAGAGTAACCTCGGTATAAAATGGGTGCGCCTTTTCGTTCGAAGGGGGTGATGAGGGAACCTTACCCGAAAAAAGTGGAAATAATGGCGTACTCCCATGACAGTGACTGTAGACCCCACATCTCAAATGCGGAGGGTCCAGGTATTGCCCATGGAATCGCTGAGAACGAACCTAAACTTAATCCCTGGACCCTGTTCTTGGGATTTCTAACAGTAGGGTTTAGGGTTTAGGGTTCTCGACATTCGAACTCCTTGAGCTTGTAAAGTGCCTGGAGGCTCGAACCTTCTCGATCCTCACTGGCCAGCCTTGGATCTGTGAGGCGTGCCCGGAGGGACACCAACATCAACACTCACAAGTCGGGGGGGGGGGGGGGGGGGGGACTCTTTCGCCTGCCCTTCTATCTTGAAGTCGAACTGAAGGGGGGAGGGGAGGCTCAGGGTAAAAAGTCTTCGGCTCCTAAACCCTAAGTCCGAAACCCTAAACCCAAAACCCCTAAATCCTAAACCCGAAACCCCAAAGAGTTCCGTTTTGCAAGAGTACGTTTGGGCCTGTCTCAGTACAGGGGTACCCTTTTCTGGGGGGGGGCGGGGCGGGATTTCCTTGACGAGGATTCTGTATAGTAGAGGTACCCTATTTGGGAAAGCCACATATCGTACGGTCAAAACCCTAAACCCTAAACCCTCAACCCTAAACCCCAAAACCCTAAAACCTATATAAACCCTAAACCCTAAACCCTAAACCCTAAACCCTAAACCCTAAACCCTAAACCCTAAACCCTAAACCCTAAACCCTAAACCCTAAACCCTCAGTCTCTGTTAAGGCATCGGGCTCAGAGTCGCTCCTCCGCCGTTCAGACACCTGCGGCGTGGGGTCACAATGATCAGACGCTAGGTGGCGCGCTAAGCCCTCTTAGGGTTTAGGGTTTAGGGTTTAGGGTTTAGGGTTTAGGGTTTAGGGTTTAAGGTTTAGGGTTTAGGGTTTAGGGTTTAGGGTGCTGTAAACCCTATGAACCCTGTAAACCCTGTAAACCCTACACTACACCCTGGAAAGCCTAAACCCTATAGAAACCTGCGGCGAAACCGAGTCGGGTGTCTTGGGTCTGCGGCTGAAGGATGATAGGCCTTGGGACGTCCACTGCTGGGCTCTCTGTTACGGATTTGAATGAAGTTACCACATACCAGTACCAGTATGTAACAGCCCTATGCGACAGCCCTATGGGAGCTCTCCCCTCTCAAGCTGAGACATCACCCTAAACCCTAAACCCCAAACCCTATAAACCCTAAACCCTAAACCCTAAACCCTAAACCCTAAACCCTAAACCCTAAACCCTAAACCCTAACCCTAAACCCTAAACCCCAAACCCTAAACCCCTGAACCCCAAAGCCCACACCCTCAACTGAAGTGTCTAAGGCGCCGAGCCTGCGACGGCTGCTCGTCGTCTGCTTTTGACACGCGGTCGCCAGCAGAGAGGAGGACAAATCTCAGCCACGGACAGGGGCTTCTGGTACCCATTCCTAGGCCCCTGAACCCGCAGTTTAGGGTTTTGAGGTTTAGGATTTAGGGTTTAGGGGAGGGTTGAGGGTTCTAAGGTTAGGGTTTAGGGCTTAGGCCTTCCTAAACCCAAAACTCTGAGCCCTCATAAAACTAATGGTGCACCCTATACAGACCCTATATCCCCCAAGCCACCTTCCGCCGGAACAGAGCCTTCAGGGCTTGGGGTTTGGGGTTTGGGGTTTGGGGGGGGGGGGGGGGGGGTATAGGGGTCTCAACTTTGCGGTTCCGAAGATCTCCTAAACCCTAAACCCTAAACCCTAAACCCTAAACCCTAAACCCCAAACCCACCAAGCTTTGAGGAGGCATCTGCCGGCTGATCGAGTGGCAAGCTCTTGAATCACCTTTGGAATCAGCATGCTGAGGTATGGACTGCTTCACCTGGCAACACAATTTGGGGGGGGGGACTCCGAAAATCGGGGGTTTAGGGTTCAGCGTTTTGGGCTTAGGGTTTAGAGTACACTTGGGGCGGGGAGTCCCTTTAAGGGCATTCTATCCTGCTTGAGGTACCCCTATGTTGGGAAATCTCCATTTTGCAACAGGTTGATCTACGCTTTAGGGTGTAGGGGTTCTGCTATCTTGAATCAGAACCAAGACAGGCCAGGTTGCCGTCTGCTAGCAGGAGCTTAGGGCTTAGGGCTTAGGGCTTGGGGCTTAGGGCTTAGGGCTTAGGGCTTAGGGCTTAGGGCTTAGGGCTTAGGGCTTAGGGCTTAGGGCTTAGGGCTTAGGACTTAGGGTTTAGGGTTTAGGGGGCCTTCAGGACATGACACACACACACACACACACCACACATACCCTTTCAGAGAGGAGCCTTCCCTCCAGAACATTCAGACGCAACCATGGACTTGCGTTCGTGGAGCGTGACGCTCTAACAGCCCTGCTGTATATTGGTTGGTGGTCTCTTTAAGTAGGGTTTCTGTTTTGTAGGGGGGGGGGGGTTCTTATTCGGGTATCTAGGGGCCATATTAAGGTAGAAGGGTAGCAGATAAAGAGGCCACCGGCCTTTATAAACCCTGATCATGAACCACTGAACCGAACAATGGGCGGCTCACACGCCTTACCAAGCGGAACCTGGCCTCTCAAACGGCAGACATGGTACCAGCATGAGTAAAAACCTAGGACCATGCCACGCTTTCCACCATGTCTCGTTTAGTCTTCGGCCCTAAACCATAAGCCATAAACCCGAAACCCAAGGAGGTTAAGAGCCCGCCGGAGGGCTCTGACTCCGAGAAGAGGGCCAAAACATGTACGATGGGCTAAAGGTTTTGTGAAGCGCCGTCTTTGGTCCCGATGCTACGGTTTAGGTTTCGGTTTAGGGTTTGGCGTTTAAGGTTTAGGGTTTCTTGAGACTACACTGTTCATATATGGTCCAAAACCTACATTTGCGCAGGCTTTACCGAAGACATCAGCAGAATTTTATGAGGTGCCTGTAGAGAAAGAACTTCGGATGTTCCCCGTTGTAAGGGATTATAGTAGCCCCCCCCTACTTTAATCCCTGTTAAGGACTGTTCGTTCGTAGAAAGGGGAACATCCCAAGAAAGAACCTATAAATAAAGAGTGTTGGGTTAAGGCAAACCTCCACATGAGACTCAACAACCTTGAAGACCTCGGCCCAAACCCAACCTTGAAAACCGAGATCCTGAACCCCAAATGCACCCTAAACCCTAAACCCTTAAACCTAAACCCTAAACCCTACATCCGAGGTCCTCAAGGTTTAGAGTCTCGGGTATTTAGGGTTCGAGTGCCTTGATACCCTTGACAACTTTCGTCCCATCCTACATGAAGGCGAGGAGATCGAACTTCCCGGTGCCAGGGGAGTCTACGCTGCAAATAAAGGTGGGTGGGCTAAACCCTAAACCCTAAACCCTAAACCCCAAACCCTAAACCCTAAACCCTAAACCCCAAACCCCAAACCCTAAATCCTAAACCCTAAACCCCAAACCCTAAACCCTAAACCCTGGGAGTGGTGCGCAGCTGACCTGTAGGGGTCTATAGGCGTTGGACTCTGAGGGCTCCGGAGATTCTGGAGCTTAGGGTTGTCCAAAAAAACAAAATGGTTTAGGGTTTAGGGTTTAGGGTCTAGGGTTTAGGGTTTAGGGTTTAGGGTTTAGGGTTTAGGGTCTAGGGTTTAGGGTTTAGGGTTTAGGGTTTAGGGTTTAGGGTTTAGGGTTTAGGGTTTAGAGTTTAGAGTTTAGTGGGCCTCTTCGAAGGTCACGATGGTGCGCTCGCCCGCGATGTGGCGAACTGCCTGGCAGAGACCCGGGAGCGTCAGGACCCGGGGCCTGGCAGGGGTTGACCCAACTGTGGCCTCTTTTGGGTTTATAGGGTTTAGGGTTTAGGGTTTAGGGTTTAGGGTTTAGGGTTTAGGGCTAGGGTTTAGGGTGTCATGGGAAGTGGTCCCTGGCTTATGTAGTCGGGTCTCAGTGACCAGCTGACTGCACGACGTAAAATGCCGAGCTTCTATAAGATGATTGGATGAATGAGTTCTGTGATGATGGGTGACCGAGTGCCCTAAACCCTACACCCTAAACCCTAAACGCCTAAGCCCCTCAAGCCCTAAACCCCTAAACCCCTAAACCCCTAAACCCCTAAACCCCTAAACCCCTAAACCCCTAAACCCCTAAACCCCTAAACCCCTAAACCCCTAAACCCCTAAACCCCTAAACCCCTAAACCCCTAAACCCCTAAACCCCAAAACCCTAAACCCAAGCCCTTCTCCGCCGCAGAAAATTCAAAGAGTAGCTGTAGGAGCTTGTGGTTGGCAAACTCTGACGCTCACAGCTACAAGTAGCTGCAGTAGTGGCTTAGGTAAATCGGCAAACTCTTTAAACACACTCTTTGCTCTCATATTCGCGGTACCTTATTGGGGTCCCCATAAGGGAATTCTACTATTCGGGGGTCTATTGTCGGGCCCCCTATGTTGGCAACCCCCATAATATAGGTGTTCAGGACCCGAGCTTGCCAGAACCTCCGCTCAAATATCATATAAGCAGCATGCAGAATTAAAAAAAGCCCCCTCCCCCAGCCGCATTGCGTGGCCTTTTTGCGCTCAGCTGTGAAAATTGCCTTGTGGCCGCATTGGCTCATCATGGTTTTGGATAAGAGGTTGGGATGTTCCCCCTAAAAACTACCAGTCATTCATCGGGATTATAGTCGGGGGCCCTATCATCCCTATTGAGGACCGGTAGCAAAAAGGGGGAACATCCCAAGGCTTCATAGCATCACAGGAAGGCGGCGCTGTGGCAAGCCTCCGGCTAGCTGTGCCTGGCTGCTGCTGCATGCTGAGGCACAGCACAGGTGTGAGCCTGTCAGCTCCAGCCAAGTTCGAGTGCAGCCGCGACCGTTTTGCATTTCACTCTGTAGGGTTCTTACGGGAGGGGAATTCAAGAGGGGTATGTAAGCCAAGGCTCCCTACTAATCCCTACTACCCCCTAAGGCTCCTTGAGAACTCTAGACCTGGATGTCCTGAGCTCTTGCTAGAATTTCGGTTCAGGCCTGTGCTCCGAGTTTGCTACCAAGACAACCCAAAATCAACGTCCCGGAACCCACGTAAGCCCAAACCTGCACCCCCGCCCCTCTCAACCCCCCACAAAGAACAAACACTAATGGCAAAAACGGAAATCTCTCCTTCGGCGACAAGTGAACGGCTGGGTTGCCCCTTTTGAGAACCCTGTGAACAAATGGCTAAGATGATCCTCTTAAGCCTCCAAAAAAGGAAAGATGTGAAGTATCCCAAGACCCTAATCAACCCCATAAACCCTAAACCCTAACCCTAGACCCTAAACCCTAAGCCCTCAACTAATTTCTCAACCCCACAGGCCTACCTAGGTGAGTGCAACTTCCTGGGAGGCTGCGTGTCGAAGGTTGGAGTGCTCAGCGGAGATGGATTCAAAGTCCCAGGGAAGGCAGATTAGGGTTTTGTTCGGTTTAGGGTTTAGGGTTTAGGGTTTAGGGTTTAGGGTTTAGGGTTTAGGGTTTAGGGTTTAGGGTTTAGGGATTAGGGATTAGGGTTTAGGGTTTAGGGTTTAGCGACATATGTGGGGGGGGGGGTCTCTGTTTGAAGTCCCTACGTGTCTATCTCTCAGCGTTAAGGACCGAACAGGGTGCCAAGTTGAGATCAACCCCGGCGTGGAAATCTACGAGCCCTTTACTAAAGGTGGGTTTAAGGTGTAGGGTTTAGGGTTTAGGCTTCGGGTTTGGGGGGGGGTCGATGAGATTTAGGATTGTATCCCAAGCTGTACTTTTGCGCTTAAGGCTTCAGGAGATTCAGGGTTTTAGGGATTACTCGATCCTGGCAGGCGAACAATTGAAGTGCCGCCTGGGAACCCTAAATCCTGAAGCCCTAAAAAGACTCAACCCTATAGACCTTTAGACCCCTAAACCCTAAACCCCAAACTCCTACATCCCTAAACCCCGAAACCCTAAACCCTAAACCCTAAGGTAAGCGGGCGGCTTTCGAGTTGAGGACTTTAGGGTTTAGGGTTTAGGGTTTAGGGTTTAGGGTTTAGGGTTTAGGGTTTAGGGTTTAGGGTTTAGGGTTTAGGGTTTAGGGTTTAGGGTTTAGGGTTTAGGGTTTAGGGTTTGAGAGTTATGGGGTGTAAAGGTTTAGGATTTCGTTTGCTATCTTCCTGTTGCTTCTTTTTTTTTTGGGGGGGGGGGGGAAGAGCAGGCTTAGGGTTTGCCAGACCCATGAGCAACCTAGCAAAAAAAGGAAACCCAGAAATGGGACTAAAGGGCCTACTCTGGGTCCGAGTAGCCCTTATCCCCAAACCCTAAACCCTACAAGGGAATAAGGGCCTATATACTCCCTAAACCCTAAACCCTAAACCCTAAACCCTAAACCCTAAACCCTAAACCCTAAACCCTAAACCCTAAACCCTAAACTCGTTTTGAGGGCTTTTTGTGGTGGACTGCCTTCCCCGGTCTCCGCCAGCTAGAAGCAGGTGCTTCTGGGAGACCCTTGGGGGGCTCCAGGGGCCCCACGAGAGTGGAATCCGAAGGTCTTGTTTCGGGCTTAGGGGTTTAGGGCTATTAGGTTATTTAGAGTTATTTAGGGTTATTTAGGTTATTTTAGAGTTATTTAGGGTTACTAGGTTATTTAGAGTTATTTAGGGTTACTAGGTTATTTAGAGTTATTTAGGGTTGTTTGAGGAGTTGTTTGGGGTTATCTAGGGATATTTAGGGTTTAGGGTTTAGAGGGTTGAGGGGAGGCGTGTAGGATGCGGGCTTGGGAGCCCTGAACGGCTTGCCGGGCCAGCCGGCGGGCCTATGTAAAAAAGAAAGAACGTCCATCGACGTGACATCGATCTCTGGCAGTCCCATGTGCGCTGCAGGAGAAATCTCAACCCCCGAGCCCCACAACCTTCAGCGAAGCTCGCTGAAACCGTGCAAGGCCCCCTAAACCCTGCACCCTAACCCTAAACCCTAAACCCTAAACCCCAAACCCCAAACCCTAAACCCTAAACCCTAAACCCTAAACCCTAAACCTACAGACTTCTTGAGACCTCAGCTTGGGTGAGTCTCACTCCCCTTGCCAGCGCCTGCTACCTAGGACCTGCGCTTCTTCTTCAGGCGTGGGATGATGCGCCAGAGCTCTGCATTGCCCGCGTTGCTGGAATCCTTGTAGTGGCGTGGGCGAGGGACCCGACGCCCAAGAGAAACAGAGGGCTTAAGGCTGAGGGTTTTGGAGTTTAGGGTTTTGGGTTCAGGGTTTAAGGCTTAGTGTTTTTAGGGTTTAGGGGGCTAATCCTTCCTACCCGGCTTGGGGGAACGAAGCAACTATCAACCCCTGCTCTCTTGTGCGACCCGGAGTCAGGCACTAAACCCTCAACCCTCAACCCTAAACCCCAAACCCTAAACCCCAGACCCTAAACCCTAAACCCCAAACCATAAACCCCAAACCCTAAACCCTAAACCCTAAACCCCAAACCCTAAACCCTAAACCCAGTTAGGCGAACTGGCTCAGCCAAGGAGCATCCGCCGCGGCCATGAGGAGACCCTGGTTGGGGCCCAGTAGGCATAGACCTGAGGGCTTAGGGTTTAGGGTTTGGGGTTTAGGGTTTAGGGTTTGGGGTTTGGGGTTTAGGGTTTGGGGTTTAGGGTTTAGGGTTTAGGGTTTAGGGATAGCTGCGAGTAAGGTTCAGGGTTTCGGGTTTGAGGTTTTGGGGAAGCTGCAGCGAAGCCAGAGCCCGAGCAGCTTGCCGGCCTTCGAGTTTGGGGGGGTAGGGCTTTTTTGGCTTAGGGTTTAGGGTTTAGGGTTTAGGGTTTAGGGTTCAGGGTTTAGGGTTTGGGGTTTAGGGTTTAGGGTTTAGGGTTTAGGGTTTAGGGTTGAGGGTTTCGGGTTTGGGGTTTAGGGTTTAGGGTTTAGGGCAAAGTGTGCCTCTATGGCCAGGCCCCTTAATCCCTGAAAGCGTCGAAGGCCCCCCGAGCTCAGAAAAGCTAAGAAGACGAAAGCTCCCCAACCGGCCAATGCCATTCCTTGAAGATGGGGTCGATTGTTTGGGGCGTGGGGTGGTGGGGTTCAGAGTTCAAGGTTTAGGGTTTAGGGTTTCGGGTTTTGTGGAGTTTCGGGCGAGTACAGAGGACATCTCAACACAGACATGTAGAATCCGAGTCTTACTCAAGGCGGCAAGGACACAAACAACCAAGAACCCTAAACCCTAAACCCTAAACCCTAAACCCTTAACCCTAAACCCTAAACCCTAAACCCTACACCCAATCGTCAATCGAGCTGACCTTTAGCACCCCGAGGTAGCGCCGAATTCCGAGCAACTTCGACTAAAAGCCAGAGGCGCATTCCCCAATTTCACGGTTCAGGGCTCGAACTTTTGTTAGGGTTTAGGTTAGGGTTAGGGTTTTGGGGTTTGGGGTTTGGGGTTTGGGGTTTGGGGTTTGGGGTTTGGGGTTTGGGGTTTGGGGTTTGGGGTTTGGGGTTTGGGGTTTGGGGTTTGTTGTTTGGGGTTTGGGGTTTGGGGTTTGGGGTTTGGGGTTTGGGGTTTGGGGTTTGGGGGTTAGGGTTTAGGGCTTAGGGCTGGGGCTGCTTGTTTGGCGTAGCTTTTTGCTTTCGTGCCTAGGGGAAAGGGTGGCTGCGGGGGTGGGGGGGGGGGGGTGGGGTTTAGGGCTGTTGCATGGTTTCGGGGTTTAGGGTTGGGGGCTTAGGGGTCAGGGTTTAGAGGGTTCCCCTAAACCCTGAACCCTGAACCCTGAACCCTGAACCCTGAACCCTGAACCCTAAGCCCTAAGCCCTAAGCCCTAAGCCTAAGCCCTAAACCCTGAACCCTAAGCCCTAAACCCTACAATTGGGTTTAGGAAGCTGGGGGCACCTTGTGCCCATCTCCTTCCTGTGGGAAGCCACCATCGCCCTACCTGGGGCAATGTCAGGGGGGGCAGAAGCCCGAAAGCCTAAACTCTAAACCCTAAACCCTAAACCCTAAACCCCAAACCCGAAGAATCCAGTAAACCCTCAACCCTTCAGAGTCGTCAAGTCTTGGGGGGTTTAAGAAGCCCAAAAACACAATACAATGATCCCAGTGTTACCCAGAAGGACGTTTTTTGGGGGTTCTTGAGCCTGAACCCTAAACCCTAAACCCTAAACCCTAAGCCCTAAGCCCTAAACCCTAAACCCTAAACCCTAAACCCGACAGGTTCTGCTTCTGTTTAAGGCTGCCCCCAACGTTTAGGCGCCGGAAGGCCTCAAAAGGGGACCTCACTTCGGGAAAACTCCCCCCCTCCCCCCTCCCCCCCGCCCACCAACAAAAAAAAACACAGGGTTTAGGGTTTGGGGTTTGGGGTTTGGGGTTCAGGGTTTAGGGTTTAGGGTTTAGGGTTTAGGGTTTAGGGTTTAGGGTTTGGGGTTTAGGGTTCAGGGTTTCGGGTTTAGAGTTGAAGGCTCAAACATGGCCCCCAAAAAAAAACACAGGGCTTAGGGTTCAGGGTTTAGGGTTTAGGGTTCAGGGTTTAGGGTTTTAGAGTTTAAGGCTTAAAGCCCCTAAACCCTAAGGCGTAAAAACTCTAAAACCCTGAACCCTATACCCTATACCCTAAAACCCTAAACCCTAAAACCCTAAAACCCTAAAACCCTAAAACCCAAAAACCCTAAACCCTAAACCCTAAACGCTAAACCCTACACCCTAAACCCTAAACCCTAAACCCTAACCCCGCCTGGCCGGAGGTCACATCCCATGCCCGGATCTCGGTGAGACCCTCGGTGGTGGAGACCATTAGCCAGAGAACGCCTGCTTCGGATTGAGGGTTTAGGGTTTAGGGTTTGGGGTTTGGGGTTTGGGGTTTGGGGTTTCGGGTTTAGGGTTTGGGGTTTGGGGTTTGGGGTGTGGGTTTGGGGTTTAGGGTTTACCCGGAACATGTTGGGAACATTTTTGGCACATTGAAAGAACAGTGTGTGTTTAGGTGTGACATGTGAATATAAATGAGTAAACACCTGAATGAATAAGTATAAACCTCAATGTAAATATGCATACACAAATATGTAGCACATATATATATATATATATCTGTACATACATGCATGTAAGTAGCGAGCTGAATTTCGAAGCACTTCGGTCGATTCGCGCGCTTTCCCCAGCCTCTTTGGGGCACGTTGGGGTTACAGGTTTGAAGGCAAGTAGGCACACATTCTCTGATTCCCGAGAGTACACTAAACCCTAAACCCTCTTGGAGTTCAGAGTGTGCTTCTGCGTCTCCAAATTCAAGGGCTTGCTGAAGGGTCTCGACTCCGTGTTTAGGGCCATGGCGTGTGGGGTTTAGGGTTTAGGGTTCAGAAGGCGCCCAGCCTTCGTAAACGTCCTTCTGCACACCGATGATCTTTTCGCGCTGAACTTTCACTGCGCCCGTGTGCGAATCTACGAGCCTCATCACCTGCGTGGCGGGAGACGGCCGAGGGCTTCTCTACGGATGGAGCGTTTCCATCCCCTGCCCTAGAAGCCCTCAAAAAGCCCAAGAGTCCTAAACCCTAAACCCTAAACCCTAAACCCTACACCCTACACCCTACACCCTAAACCCTAAACCCTAAACCCTGAACCCTAAAAAAAACAACCCGACACCCTAAACCCTGAAACAACTAGAACAAAGGCCTGGGGCTTGCAACACCAACACAGACCCCAGCCCACAGCTCCTTATCGTCCCAAACCGACATGCCATGAAGTCTCAAGCCCCCCCCCCCCCCCCCTCCTGCGGGTTTAGGGTTTAGGGTTTAGGGTTTAGGGTTTAGGGTTTAGGGTTTAGGGTTTAGGGTTTAGGGTTTAGGGTTTAGTGTTTAGGGTTTAGGGTTTGGGGTATAGGGCCTCAACACACCCCGAATGCCGGCATCCCTCAACCACAAGCCTTAGCCTAAATTCGCCTCAGTGCGCCTAACTAGCTCAACCCTAGAAGCCCCTAACCCTGACCCCAAGACCCAAAACCCCAAAAAACAAAAACCCCAAAGCCCTAAACCCTAAACCCCAAAACCCAAAAAATCTCAAAACCCCAAAACCCCAAAATTCCAGAAATCCTTAAAACCTTTAAGACCTTTAAAGCCTGTAAAAGCTCCCAAAACCCCAAAACCCCAAAACCCCCAAAACCCCCAAAACCCCCAAAACCCCAAAACCCCAAAACCCCAAAACCCCAAAACCCCAAAACCCCAAAACCCCAAAACCCCAAAACCCCAAAACCCCAAACCCCAAGCCCCAAACCGCCCAAAACCGCCTAAAACCACCGACCCTAAACCCTAACCCCCTAAACCCAAAAAACCCAAACCCCAAAACCCCTAAACCCCTAAGCCCCAAAACGCAAAAACAACCTAAACCCCCAAAACCCCTAAACCCCCCGAAACTCCCCCCCCCCCCCCCCCAAAAAAAAAAAAAAACCCAAAAAACGCCCCCCCCAAAACCCCCAAAACCCCCTGAACCCCCAAACCCCCTCAACCCTAAACCCTAAACCCTCAACCCTAAGCCCGAAACCCTAAACCCTAAACCCCTCAACCCTAACCCTAAACCCTAAAACCTAAACCCTCAACCCTCAACCCTCAACCCTAACCCCTAAACCCGAATTCTGAGGAGTGACCGACTTGGAAGCGGCACGGCGTCGCAAGGAAACCTTGGAGTGTCCCACGGCAATAGGGTTTAGGGTTTAGGGTTTAGGGTTTAGGGTTTAGGGTTTAGGTTTAGGGGGTTCTGGGTTTTGGGGTTTAAGGTTTGGGGCTTAGGGTTTAGGGTTGAGGGTTGAGGGTTTAGGGTTTAGGGTTTAGGGTTTAGGTTTAGGGAGTTCTGGGTCTTGGGGTTCAAGGTTTGGGGTTGAGGGTTTAGGATTTATAGGGTTTAGGTTTAGGGAGTTCTGGGTTTTGGGGTTTAAGGTTTGGGGTTGAGGGTATAGGGTTTAGGGTTTGGGGTTTATAGGGTTTAGGGTTTAGGATTTTGGGGTTTAAGGTTTGGGTTTTGGGGTTTAAGGTTTGGGGTTTGGGGTTTGAGGTTTACTGTTTTGGGGTTCAGGATACTCAACTCTCTACTTATAAGCACCCAAGCTTGGAGTTTAGGGTTTCGGGTTTAGGGTTTAGGGTTTAGCCCTACAAAGCAAAGTCCGAAGTCTAGGTTTGAGGTTTTGGCCGTGCCCGTGTGCTGGGGGCTTTCAGGCCGGTCCAGTCAAGTAGGAGAGTTTACAACTTTAGGGTGTTAGCCTGTTCGGGTGTTAGGGGTCCAGGTATTGAAACCCTAAACCCCAAACCTTAACCCCTACGATTTAGTGTTCAGGGCTGTTGGGGTCATGGGCCCCCTAACACACCGAGGGCCTGCCCTGTCGTTCTAAAGTGGAGGTCTATTTGACTGAGCCTCGGGTTCAACAGGCATTTGTTCAAACTGAAACCCTAAACCCCAAACACTTGATAAGGTTATAGCCATAGTTCTAGTAACCCTACTAGTGAGTGCCACTGAACCTCCTCAAGTAACATCCTAAGCACTTCCATGATGCACTTCCCAAGCCGAAACTGAGCGCCTGAACTCCACAACCTCCTAAATCCTAAGCCCTAAACCCTGAACCCTAAAACCGAAAACCTAAACCCTAAACCCTGAACCCTAAACCCTAAACCCTAAACCCTAAACCCTAAACCCTAAACCGCCTGAGCCCTCCTAAGATGCGCATCTTAGGAGCCACCATGTGCAGCGGCTGCAGAACGCGACCGGCCGCTGGGCAGAGGATCACCTCAGCGGATGCCAGGGTTTAGGGTTTAGGGTTTAGGGTTTAGGGTTTAGGGTTTAGGGTTTAGGGTTTAGGGTTAGGGTTTAGGGTTTCGGGTTTAGGGCTCAGGGTTCAGGGTTTAGGGCGTGTGTCTGTGTACCCGCGCGGGGAGCGCGCCTTTCCTTTAGCGCGCGCTCGCGCGCAGTTTAGAAGCCCCATCCCTCCACCCGAACTGTTCTCATTTAGGGTTTAGGGCTCTACCCCCCCTAAACCCTAAACCCTAAACCCTAAACCCTTGTTTTTTTGGAAGGCTCCTACAGGCCATGGGGAGCAGAGGCCTCCAGCGGACCTTGCTTCCGAACACTAAACCCTAAGCCCTAAGCCCTAAACCCTAACCCTAAACCCGTAAACCCTAAACCCCGAATTCCCAAAACCCCATAACCATCTCAGACCACTTAGGGTGTAGCGTCTAGGGTTTAGGGGGCTTAGGGGGCTTAGGGGTGTTAGGTGGGGATGTTCCCCTTATACTAACAGTCCTACCACTTAGGGGGTTTAGGGGGCTTAGGGGTTTTAGGGGTCTTAGGTTGGGATGTTCCCCTTATACTAACAGTCCTCAATGGGGATTCAAGTACCCCCGATTACCATCCCTACTAAGGACTGCTAGTATAAGGGCTAACATCCCCCCCAAGACTGGGGGGGGGGGTTAGGGCAGGGAAGCCTAAACCCTAAACCCGAAACCCGAAACCCAAAAACCTAAACCCTGAACCCTGAACCCTGAACCCTAAACCCTAAACCCTGAACCCTGAACCCTGAACCCTAAGAACCCTCAACCCTCTTGCGTCCTGCCGAGCGGCTACCTGCCCAGAGTCCGTTGAGGCGTACAGCGCCCATCCTGACATCTGGGAGATGGTTTAGGGTTTAGGGTTTAGGGTTTAGGCCTTTAGGGCTTTAGGGCTTTAGGGTTCAGGGTTCAGGGTTTAGGGTTTGAGGTTTAGGGGTTTAGGGGTTTAGGGGTTTAGGGGTTTAGGGTTTTAGGGGTTTAGGGGCTTAGGGGTTTAGGGGTTTAAGGGTTTAGGGGTTTAGGGGTTTAGGGGTTTAGGGGCTTAGCGGTTTAGGGGTTTAAGGGTTTAGGGGTTTAGGGGTTTAGGGTTTGAGGGTTGAGGGTTTAGGGCTTAGGGGTTTCAATTTTTGGGTGCTTCAGGGTGGCTTCTAGGTGTTATCCCTGTACCCTGAACCCTAAACCATAACTGTTGCATGACCATGGAATCCCCCAGTCCCAAGAGTCTGCACCCTGGAAAGCCCTTTAGCAAACCGACCAAAACTTACATCCCCTTTCCGGGGTTAGCGTTTATACCCAATTACCTAAACCCCAAACCCTATTATAGGGTTTTGAAGTCCAACCCCCTAACCCTACGGTGACCCGGACTCATAAACCAAGAAAGTGCCGTAAACCTGTATATACACCCTTAAGACCTTAAACCCTAAAGGCCTCAGACCTTTATAACCTAAACCGTAAACCCTGGACTCTAAATCCCCTTAAACCCTTAGACCCTTAGACCCTCAGACCCTTTAACCCTTAAACCCTACACCCTAAACCCTAAACCCTAAACCCTAAACCCTAAACCCTAAACCCTAAACCCTAAACCCAAGAGGGGATGGCAGCCTTGGACTCTGATGGCGTCATTGGACTTTCGGTGAAGGGGTTTCGGGTCAGAGCCAGGTTCTACTAATTGCTTAAGAAGCCCAAACAAAAAAAGCAAAAAAGTATTCTTCCTTGCTAAGGGAAATGTAGGGATTATTATTCCCAAACAATAAAACTAAAAAAACACATATTTTCTTCCTTACTAAGGGTAAGATAGGGATTGTTATTTGCTTTTTGGGGTTCTTGAGCAAATCGCAGGGTTCCTGGGGTTATATAAGGGAGATGAGGGTTTAGGGCTTAGGGTCGAGGTTAGGGGTTTAGGGCTTGAGGATTAAGGATTTGAGTGGTTTAAGGAAGCTCCGACTCCACCCAGCCCCCAAAGCCATCCCCCCCCACAATCGGGCCTGAAGGGCTTAAGAGTTGTGGTAAACGCCCTAAACCCTAAACCCTAAATCCTAAACCCTAAACCCTAAACCCTAAACCCTAAACCCTAAACCCTAAACCCTAAACCCTAAACCCGCCGCTGAATCCGGGGTCGGACAGGCGTCCCACGTTGACAAGCCCGGTATCCTTGGTCGCGCAGATGCCCGCACCCCTGTCCTTGGCGCTGTGTGGGTTAGGGTTTTAGGGTTTTAGGGTTTTAGAGTTTTGGGGTTTTGGGGTTTTAGGGTTTTAGGGTTTTAGGGTTTTGGGGTTTTGGGGTTTTGGGGTTTTGGGGTTTTTAGGGTTTTAGGGTTTAGGGCTTTAGGGCTTTAGGGTTTTCGGGTTTTAGGGTTTTTAGGGCTTTAAACCCTAAACCCTAAACCAACCCTAAACCCAAGGTACCCTAAAGGTGACGTCCTCTCCTACTCAGGGGTGCTTCGCGTTCAGCATGCCTTCGGACTTTTGTTCAGGGTTCAGGGTTCAGGGTTCAGGGTTGAGGGTTTAGGGTTTAGGGTTTAGGGTTTAGGGTTTAGGGTTTAGGGTTTAGGGTTTAGGGTTTAGGGTTTAGGGTTTAGGGTTTAGGGTTTAGGGTTTAGGGTTTAGGGTTTAGGGTTTAGGGTTTAGGGTTTAGGGTTTAGGGTTTAGGGTTTAGGGTTTAGGGTTTAGGGTTTAGGGTTTAGGGTTTAGGGTTTAGGGTTTAGGGTTTAGGGTTTAGGGTTTAGGCTTTAGGCTTTAGGCCTTAGGCTTTAGGCTTTAGGCTTTAGGCTTTAGGCTTTAGGCTTTAGGCTTTAGGGGTAAGGCTTAGGGCTCTACAGCACGAAAAGCAGCCGCTTCAAGCCCACAAACCCCTCCAGGCCCGACGTGCAGCTCGGCGTCCTCTACCGGCTGTATGACCTGGTAACTGAAGGTTTAGGGTTTAGGGTTGAGGGTTTAGGGTTTAGGGTTTAGGGTTGAGGGTTTAGGGTTGAGGGTTGAAGATGTTAGGTATTTGCGTTTTGGGGGGGATGAGAGGCTTCGGATGTAAGCGTGAGGTTCCAGAACCCTGGGGGTTTGTGAGTAGTGTATGGGCACGCTTATCGTGATGGAAAAGATGGATACAATCCCTGTCCCCCTCCCCCCCCACCCGCTCTTGTTAACATGCTTTGACTTCAGCGTTGCCGTTCTGCCGAGTATTGTTAGTCTCACGATGAAAGAGGATTACTAGAATCCTAAACCCTAAACCCTAAACCCTATACTTGTTCTTCTAATCACTTTGAATATTACGACTCTTAACACGATACCCGGAAGAAGCAAGTGCGAGTCCCTCCGTCAGGTGCACTTGGGTCGACTGGAGTTTAGGGTTTAGGGTTCAGGGTTCAGGGTTCAGGGTTCAGGGTTTAGGGTTTAGGGTTTAGGGACTGTTGTCGCAACAACAACTGTAATACTTACTAGCAGTAAATATTGGTAGTAAGAACCATCATCGTAGAAGAGGAATCGTATGATAGAAAGTCGGACAAACTTACTTAAACCGTACACAAACCCTGATCAAGCACCAACTCAAACACTCAAGCCTTAACTACATCCCGAAAGCCTGTATGCTCTAGAACCCCCCCCCCCCCCCCCCAACAACACACGCACAGAAACGAATCTAAAGAATCCCTCAAACCCTAAATCCTAAACCTTAAACCCCGACAACTTAAACAAAGCCCTCCTCTATACTGGACTTGGAACCCTAGCAAGAAACACAATTTCAGCTGTTTCTCAGGGAATTGAAGTACCCAAAAACTCAAAAATATTTCAAAGTATCCCTAAGTCCTGCCCAAGTGCCTCAAGGCGTTGTGGGAGGCTCTCGCTTAGCGTCCACTTATTCCTCGGCTTCAGGCACATAGGTTTAAGGCGGGCAGGGTTTAGGGTTCAGGGTGTAGGGATGTCGGATTTAGCGCTCCGTCTAGCGGCTTGATGATCATGACTCTGACAATGATTATTCTGCTTCTGATGACGAAGATGATGAAGATTATGATTTCTGCTATGATCCTTACCATGACTGTGCTGTTGAGATGAGCATGGTTCTCCCTTCGGCTGGAATGTCAACCCTAAACCCTAAACACCCTATGCACCCTAAACACTCTAAACACCCTAAACACCCTATACCCCATAAACCCCATAATTAAACCCCCTAAACCCCCTAAACCCCCCTAAACCCCCGAAACCCCCTAAACCCCGAGGTCCGGCTTCCCGAAAACCTCGGCAGCCTCTCTGAGGAGCCCGCGAGTTGGGTTTCGCACCGAGTCGACTTGGGGGTTCATGGGTACTCATAAGTCGGGAAGTAAGGTTATATCTATCTATTTGTCTATCTACCTATCCATCTTTCTATATATATATATATATATAGGTAGACCAGAAGCACTTTAAGCCCTCAACCCGAAGCCCTTGTAGGGACCAAGCCAAGCTTCTCTGTGTAGGTGGTGCCCATGTTGAGAGAGTGCTCCACGATCGACCTGCCGTCCCGGTCGAGCAGCAGCACGCGGCGGCTGGTGTGGAGGTATCCTCGAATTTCGGCACTAAACCCTAAACCCTAAACCCCTAAACCCCTAAACCCCTAAACCCCTAAACCCCTAAACCCCTAAACCCTAAACCCTGATGGCCTTTCTAGGGTTGAGGGTTGAGGGTTTAGAGTTTAGGGTTTAGGGTTCTCTTGAGATAGGCCAAGTCTTCTTACGGAATTTGGTTTTGGATTGTAGGGGGAAAAGCCGCTGGTGATTTCTTGGGGTTTATAGGTATCGAGGGCTGATGGGCCCCTGAACCCCAACCCCACAACCCTAAACCCCCCCCCCCCCCCCCCAAAAAAAAAAAAAAAGACGATCCCGAAAACCCAAACACTAGACCCTAACCCCAAACCCCAAGCCCAAAACCCTAAACCCCCTAACCCCTAACCCCAAACCCTAGAACCCTAAACCCTTAATCCCCCAACCCTAAAACCCTAACCCTAAACCCCAAACCCTAAACCCTAAAGCCCTAAACCCTAAACCCCCAACCCGAAAAACCGCCCTGCCAAGGTGCCGATGCTCTTCCAGGGCGTGCGCAGCGACGCAGTGGGAAGGGCCGGCTCGAGGGTCACCTTTGCGGATTGGGCTTTCGGGCTTCTACCCCTAAACCCTAAACCCTAAACCCTGGACCCTAAACCCTAAACCCTTGAACCCCACTTGGGCAGTTTCGGGCGGTTTTCGGTCAAACTGCTGAACCAACCTCGTTTAGGGTTTTGGGTTCAGGGTTCAGGGTTTAGGGGTTAGGGTTTCGGGCTTAGGGTTTAGGATTTAGGGTTTAGGATTTAGGGTTTAGGGGTCACGGGGTCACAAGCACGTTCAGCTGCCGGGCTGCATTCTTCAGCGGCAAAGCGGTCTGGTAAAGGTCCTCCTCCTGTCAAGCTGTGCAGATTCTAGGGGCCTTAAATCTTTTCGGTTAAGGGTTTAGGGTTTAGGGTTTTGGGTTCTGGGTTTTGGGGGGTTACTATAGTATATGAATAGAGGGACCATAAGGGAGTATTGATATTACGGTGACGCTTTTTAAACATGCGGATGTTTAAATATCTAAACAGATGCTTTATGCTACCTCCGTTGGGGTTTCGAGCTGGCCGCCAAGCCCATTTTAAACAAGCGGACCCCTCCACCCCCTCCACCCCCTCCACCCCCTCCACCCCTCCACCCCCCTCCACCCCTCCACCCCTCCACCCCTCCACCCCTCCACCCCTCCACCCCCTCCACCCCTCCACCCCCTCCACCCCTCCACCCCTCCACCCCCGACCCCTCCACCGGGGTGGAGGGGCGGAGGGGCGGAGGGGTGGAGGGGTGGAGGGTGGAGGGGTGGAGGGGTGGAGGGGTGGAGGGGTGGAGGGGTGGAGGGGTGGAGGGGTGGAGGGGTGGAGGGGTGGAGGGGTGGAGGGGTGGAGAGCAAATACGAAAACATGCGGATTTAAACCGGTCTTTTATACTACCCCCCTTGCCGTGGCAGGTTGGCCGCCCTCCACTCATTTAAAAACCGTCACCGTAGTTCCTTGTTGGGTTAGTTATAGGGGATTCTAGTATACCACCCCCAAAAAGGTACTACAGTGGAGCCTTTGGGCATACCCCCTTCCCCTGCCGAGGCCCGCACCACGTCAGCGCAGCGGATGCACTCGAACTGTGCACGCACGCGGGCCTCGAGTCGTAACAGAGCATGGGGCTTTTCTGGCTGGTGCCTTGTAGGGACTGAGGGAATGAGGTTAGGGTTTAGGGTTTAGGGTTTAGGTTTTAGGGTTTAGGGTTTAGGGTTTAGGGTTTAGGGTTTAGGGTTTAGGGTTTAGGGGTCCAGTACCTAGGGGAACTAAAGGTTAACCTTTGGGATTGCAAGGGGATTATGTTGCCCCAAAAAGGTTCAAGGTTACCTACTCTACTACTAAGTTTGTAAGGAATGAGGGAGTGAGGCACCCTAGGTATACCCCTCATAAGGGAGTATAGAAAGGGTACCTCAGGGTACTGTACCTCATTCCCTCATTCCCAACTAAGAACCAGCCAGGGAATGGGGCTTCAGGGGAATTAGAGGCTCGAAAGATTGAGAGTCTAGGGGCTTTAGGGGCTTAGGGTTAGGGGTTTAGGGTTTAGGGTTTAGGGTTTAGGGTTTAGGGTTTAGGGTTTAGGGTTTAGGGTTTAGGGTTTAGGGTTTAGGGTTTAGGGTTTAGGTTTAGAGCCCAGATTGTTTCCGGCGAGCAGGCAGAAGCAAAGGCATGCGAACCAGAAGAGTGAACCCTAAACTCTACAGAGCCCTAAACATTAAACCCTAGACCCTAGACCCTAAACCCTAAACCCTAAACCCTAAACCCTAAACCCTAAACCCTACAGAAATCACGACGGCCAGTGGGCTGGCTGAGCCGCCGCAGAAGGGCGCCAGGTCCGAAGCCTTCATGAAGTAAGAACTTACTTCTAGTACACTCCGCAAGCCCACCCCTAAACACATACTCGCCCATATTTATAAGGGGCGCTAGAATGCACTCGCAAAAAAAAAAAACTGTAGAAAAGCTCCTACTCCACATGACTTTGCCTTGAGTAGGGTTTAGGGGCTTCAAGGTCTAGGGTCCCAGGTCCGTATAAGACGTCGATCGATGATTCTACAACAAAGGCCCCTAAACCCCAAACCCCAAACCGTTCCAGAAATCTGGGCACCCTAAACCCTAAACCCTAAACCAGAAACCCTAAACCCTATGGTTTTCAAGTGTTGTTCGGGACAGTGCATTGGAAGAGGAGATCCCTCGATTCGAATCCCAGACTCCGGCCACCTGAAGTTCGCACCGGGAGTCATTGAGGGATCGGGGTTAGGGTTTAGGGTTTAGGGTTTAGGGTTTAGGGTTTAGGGTTTAGGGTTTAGGG